>JAQFVV010012513.1:1552500-1825000 GCA_028023455.1 Epiperipatus broadwayi
AAATGCTTTCTCTTGCAGCACTTATAGATAAAATATCATTAGAGCTATTAGCACGCCTACTATATTACATATATATAATGTAAATTGATGTTTTAAATAGATCACAGTTGTATTAAAAAGAGCATAAAATTGTTTTTGAAAACATCTTTTATGTATTGTTATAAATATATAGAATTACCAATGATTTATATGTAAGGTATCTGAAAAAAAAAACATTTGTCGTTTGGTTTACATGTCTTTATTCATATGTAAAAAAATATGTTGTAGAATGTAGTCTTAACTATATCAAAAATAGATACTATGCATGAAAAAATAGAGTTGAAATTGATTTAAATCTTGTGTTTATGTTTAATTAAAAACAGATGCTAATTTTTAACTGAAGTTTAAAATTTATATCTGGGTTAGAGATTAATCTCTAGCTTGATATATGATTAATAGTAATCATTAATGCATAAATCTTAAATGATTGGTGTCAATATTGCAAGCACAGAAAGTTTGACATTTGTAGATGAGAGTGTGATATGTGTTTGTATGTATATATATATATAATTGGTAATGCAGCAATATTATATACATATGAAAAATTGTGGAGGCCAGCTATTCTTTATACATGCAGTATAAAATAGAGACATCGTCTTGCATGCTTTTAAAACATTTGTTGACGTGTGTGCATCTATTTTATAATATATGTGTAATGCCTAATTAACTTTCACAACATTTCATATATATATAAACATTAATGGGTAAGTACAAATAAATTTAACGTCAATCTGATAGCACATATGTGAAGATTAATTTCCGTTTTCAAAACTGCAATTATATACATTACTAATATATATATATATATGTTAGATTGTAAACATGTTTAGCCTAGAATATATATATAAAATAAATAAGATGTCCATTAATTAAAAACAAAATTGTAATTATAATTGAAATAATAAATTTAACAGTTTACAAACTATTACAAACAATCCTTAAATCCACAGAAGTACTTTGGGTTAATTTCTTAAACCTGCCTCAACTGCCATTAAATTCAAAAAACAAAAGCGGAAGCAAACGTCATCAATTCAAATTCCATGAATCTTGTATTTTAATGTTAGCAGCTTGTCGATTTATTAAATGCATTTTATTTTATGCATATATATATATATATTAAAAAAGAACCAGACAACCTCTAACAATTTTTATGCTGGTGTTATAAAGTCTTTAAAGGTGATAGTATATCTTTACCTTTAATGCTTGAATATGATTTCAGATTGATATACACTATATTGAAAATACAGTTATTAATTTAAATTGAACTTCATTTTCAACATCAACAAGTTTTGCTTAAATAACATCAAAACACATGTTAAAGGTGGTCAACCCTTTTCCTTTTTTAAGATTATCAGTGCCTAAGCACAGTCGTCCATAGCTATTGTAAGTTGTCTACCTTTGTTTAATATATATATATATATAATATACAAATCAATATATATTTATCAAAATACAGTACAATTTATATAAATTATATTCTTTTAGAAGTACTTTCGAATATACACTTTGTCGTCTTTATCAACTATATAACGTTGAATAATCAAAACGAGACAACCCTTAACAATACCCATAGTTCAATTCAGATTTCCCACAATTCTGTTATCTTAACATTTGATGACTGGCGATTCATTAAAATTTGACGATTTCTTGAAATCAACATAGCCTCTTTTATTTTACGTTTATTATGACAACGTTCAATTTGAATAATTTTCATATTTTTATAATCAAATTTAAATCCATATTGACAAGATTTATTATGATCAAATATAACAGATGATGAAGGTTTATTTACATCTGTTCCATATTGATTCTCTTTTTGAATTCTATTATATAAAGGCATATGTTCTTTTATTCTCTTCTTAAATGTACACTTAGATTCACCAATGTATTGTACGCTGCATCCACATATCAATCTATATATAATAGAATTTTGATTAAACTTTGAATTTTGATAACAGAATTGTGGGAAATCTGAATTGAACTATGGGTATTGTTAAGGGTTGTCTCGTTTTGATTATTCAACGTTATATAGTTGATAAAGACTACAAAGTGTATAGTCGAAAGTACTTCTAAAAGAATATAATTTATATAAATTGTACTGTATTTTGATATATATATATATTGATTTGTATATTACATATATTGTGAAACGAATACAGATATCAAACTTTATTTATTACATATATATATATATAACTTGAATGAAGACATAAATTGACTTACCACATAAATTTAAATAACCATCCAATAAAAACATCATTTATACTTATATACTACCTTTGACTTCATAAAAATATTCAATCAATCTTCTCTGTTAAGTCATTTGTTTCATTATCTCAACATTGCTTATCAGTTAGCTGCTTATGTAGTTCAATGTAATATGTATAGTAAAATTGCATATATCTCATTGCTAAGTGATTAGTGATGGTTATTGATTGGCTGTAAATTTAAAAAAAAATTATCATATGATTTTTAAAACATAACTCAAACTTATATATAGTATTATTATTAGTGCATTCAATAGACACTAGGCTTGGACCAAAAAGGTTTTCAATTTAGACTGGTACTTTGATAGATAGTATAACAAAAAGTGAAAAAAAGCTGTTGGAAAAGAGATGCATTAAATCCAAAAGGTCAAAGTGCATGCTTCATAAAAATTCCAAAAAGTTTCTCTGATGAAATACATAAGTTAGAAACTATCATATAATATCTATTGATTACAAAAGACTACACCAGGAATCATAAGAGTGAAGAGAATAGAAGAATGCCAATGTTTGTGTTTATTACTTTATATATATATATATATATTAAATGTAATAATGCTCAAGTCTAAATGGGCTTGTAAATAATCATTAAAAAACAGTCAACACTTAGACAATACCAATATCAATAACATTCAACAATATCAAACTGTTGTCAAGGCAACCTCCTTTTAACCATAAAGGTGAAATACTTTTATTGTTAAAAGGAGGTTGCCTTGACAACAGTTTGAAATTGTTGATTGTTATTGATATTGGGATTGTCTACATGTTGACTGGTTTTTAGTGATATATATATATATATATATTAAGCAAAGACTTTCATGGCTACAGATATTCATGAAACTATCCTGTTTTATCCATGTATAATTTATTGTATTAATCTACCAAGATGGTACACCAAATAACAACTGGGTAATGAATATCAAAAAAAATAGTGGTAAAAGTGATTTATAGCAAATAGTAGGAAATATTTTATTTGGCAATATGGTAAAGATAAATTATATGATTTCTTCACACATAAATAATTTCCATCCTAAGTTTACTATGGAAATAGTGAATGATGTTTTCCTTCCTTGATTTGCTCATCACCAAAAAAAACAAAATAATCTTTTCTTTTTTTTCATTTTCAGAAAAACTATGCATACAGATATATACCTACATCATCATCTAGCTCATATCATTTCTATAACCAAAACTCTTTTCACTACAGTAGATAATTTTTCAGATAAGTGGAAGAAATAGATTGTGTAAATAATTTCTTATTGGCCAATGGTTATATTAATGAAATTATATATCAAATCTTAATAGAAGTCTTACATATTCTTATAAGAAATCAAGAAAAAAAACACATTTAAAAACAGTATTTTTTATATAAAACAAACTACAGGCATGAATGGATGTATTCTAAAATATAATATAAATAAAGCACTAATGAAAAAATGTTAATATTCTGTTCATTCATAAGGACTCAATCCTTCCTGAGACCTTTGGAATTTATGAAGTTTCATGTGGGCATGAGCAATTGTTACTTCAGTGCTACAAGAGATGAGAAGATTAGATGTAGTTATGGACACTTATTAGCATCAGCACTTTGACTCTATGCTATAGATACATGTCATTATATTGATTTTTTTAACATCATAATCCTATCAGATGTGAGAGTCTTCACTAATGTTGGACCACTGAGATCCATAAGAGACCAGATTGTGTCAACAAATATGATAACACATATAAACTATTTTCTGTTTGGAAGAATTAAAAAAAAAACAATTAATCTGGGAATAGCTTCTGTCTTGATTTTTTTATTATTTCATCTCCAAACTTTATATTTGTAAAACACATAATATAGAGTTTTACACACACACACACACACACACACACACATATATATATATATATATATATATATATATATATATATATATATATATATAAACTAACACTCAGTTATAAGTTAATTATTGCAAACTTTATATTTTTAAAAATTTTCTATATATTTGTTATTGGTGAAACTTTCAATCCTGTTATATTCCAATGATTACTACACACTTACAAACATTTTTTATGAAATTCATTACCCAGTTGATGGCCAATGTGGCCCAGCTAAAATGCCACTATGATACATTAAATCATTCATACATGGATGAAAACAGGTAATATTATATATATTGAATTAAATATTTCCATGAATTTCTATTATAATAAAAATAGAAATGATTATCCATTCATGTAAATAGAAATAATTTTTGCATTTTTGATGTTGCCAGGAAATATCAATTACTACTTATGTTCCTAAGGCTAGATTTCTTTCCATTAACCTGTAATAGCTATTTTTTGTTGAAGTTTATTGTTATGTTAAAAGACTGCAATATATATTCAATGTACTGTTAAGAACAAAACTTATATATATATATATATATATATATATATATATATATATATATATATATAGAGAGAGAGAGAGAGAGAGAGAGAGAGAGAGAGAGAGAGGGGGGGAGAGAGAAAGAGAGACTGAAAACCATATTGATTAATGCTTTACTATCATGAATTGACATTTTAATGAAATTAGTGATATAAATAACTTTATCGTGTTTATATTAAACAAAGATGTGTAATAAAAACATTATTCATGTTTGAACCTAGATATAGATTTATCTTATTAGAAATATATTTTGTTGATAATAAGCCAATTTACTTGTTTTCTTATAAACCTGGTGGGGGATTTTTTTTTTAAAAAAGAGCATTTGATGGAAAGGTTGGCTTTTAAACCTTTTCTTAAAAAAAGTTTAAACTATTTCTAAAAAATTCAAGTACAAAAAAAAAATATACATAAAACGCATATGTCTGTTTTTTTTTTTTGCTTTAATTCGAAACAATAACATAAAAATACCAGCAATTAGAAACTATAAAAATATTATGTCTTACATTTAAATTGATTTAAATATCCTTTATATAATAAATTAAATCTATATATACTAATAATCAAAATTACTCCAAATTCACAGCTCAACAAGACTAGTCAAAAAACAGATACTCTGAAACACAACTGCTTCCAGCAGACTTCTTTACACTTGAGAAGTCTGTTTGTGGCAAAGTCTGATTGTAGCAGTAAGACCATTGTTGTGTTTTAAAGGTTATATATTTTTGGCAGTCTGGTTGAGCTGTGAATTTGGGATAAGTTTGATTAGTTTATTTACTAGTCTATATATATATATATATATATATATATATGTAGAGAATAATATTCTATCACTAGTCTATTAGATAAATGACATACTCTCAATGCAAAGCATAAGATAAAACTTTTTTTAGCTAAAAGATCAGGCCGACTCTTCTCTAGAAGTTTCAACTTGTGCTTTGGTTTATATATATATATATATATATATATGTGTGTGTGTGTGTGTGTGTGTTGAGATAAAGTGAAAAGACTACCATTCTTTTTTTAAATAAAGCTTTTATCTTGTGCTTGTATTGAGAGTATTTGATCTATTTAATAGATTAGCATTGGAGTATTATTCTCACTGTAGTATATAATATTGATTGCTAGGAAATTTATATATATTTGTGTGCATATATATATAAAATTAAGAGCATGCTAATGAACTCTAATATATAAGTCATGTGACATCTGACTTTTTATTATATATGTGTGCTTAAGAAATATATTAGTGATTTAAAGTGAAAATTACATATCAAGTATTATTCACATGCATGCTTATACATAAGAAAATGTAGCTATGTGTATTCTAATATATGTATGTATGATTAGTTAGATATTGGAATATTACTTATATTCATATATTTAGTAGCTAGTTTGAGTGATTTTTAAAATGATTAATTATTAATCCTTCAACAGATTGACATTTTTTCCCTGGTGACAATTTTTATAATCATCTAATATTGGATTTTTATATTAATTATTTTTATTTTATATTATAATTCAATAAATTGATGTTGATTTGATATAAATACAAATAAAAAGTGACCTCAAACATTTTTGGACTTTTCAAGTATTGCAATATAAAAAATTATTATGTAATGAAAACAATGAACATTTTTCTGATTGGCTGATATAATAGAAAACTATCCACACCAATGAATGCAAAAAATTAAGAAAATCTTAATTGACTTAAATTAATTTTAAGGTACAAACAAATTAAGATGAAGTCATCATAAGTAGTTCAAATTCTGTAGAAAAATTTAAACTAAACTTATCTTAAAATTGCTCTATTATTGTATTTGTAAAGGTGTTATAATCTTACTGATTGTAGATTTCTGTTTAGCATTATAATTCAATTTTCTAACTTCTATTTTTAAAAATAAAATGCATACAAATAAAATCAAAGTGCAATCATGTATACTTTTGCTTTTAATTAGTTTAAAATTGCTGTATAAAAATATCATTAATAAGTAAATTTGCAGTCCTCTCTCTCCTTGCCTTCACATAAGAATCTAATCCAAATTCCATGTTATCTTGATCAGATTAAGCATTCATTGCCACAGATCAATAGATTTACAAATAAAAGATACATACAGTAGCAGGAATGGGACAATAGATGATAATGCACACTGAATCCACATGTTTGAATTATGGAAGGAGATCTGGATAAATAGTCATACCTTTGTGAAGATATGGTCAGGCAGAAACTGTCAAATTTGATCAGCAGTATACATTTTCACAATATGGTTGAGCAGTGAGGCAACTTCATGTTAAAACTGGAAGTTTATATATATAAACCAGATATGATGCAAGATGTCATAGAACAACCAGAATTTTCATCACATCTACTGATGAGGCAAGCTGTCACATTGCAACTAGAAATGGTAGATAATGAAGTTCCTTTTATAGTTGCATAGCAACTAATGCTATATGAAGTCAACATTATCATGTGTGCAACATTATACATAGTGTAAATACACAATTGTATATTTGTTTCATTAATAAATAGTTTAAAACTATTTATATTAGTTTGTGTTTCTATAGAATTCAAATATAAACACAACATTACCAAAACATGATTTTTTTGCAATTTTAAAAATCTTCTCACAGTAAAATCCTGAAGACCAAACAATATAAAAATCATCCACATGAAAGGGAGAATAGATACTTTTAAATCTACTGAAGACTGGAGAATACTGACATCTTCATAATTTTTTTTGAACTAATAAATCAATATATTTTAGATTCACTTTCTGACATCAAAGTACAAAATTCCTACAAAATAATACTTCATATAGATGTATAAGAGTGAAAGGAAAGAAACCTCAAACAATCCCATCTCTGATAAATTAATAATATTCTACATTCAAATGTTCAAATTCATAGGCTGATATTGATAAGTTTCATTAATTTCTCAGCAGTGGAAAATTTCAGTCTGTTTTCTGTTATTATGTGCATTGGTTTTTATAAGATTGTAGCTGGATATAGAAAGTGGATTGATTCATTTTCTATTTTTGGATAATATTGGTTTGATTACTAATATTTTTGAACTATTTATCACTGGCATTTAGGGATGCATGGCTTAGTGTTTTCTAATTTGTATATGTATGACCAGTAGATATTGGAATTCTATATTATGTTCTAATTAAATAAATACGATATCATAGTAAAGAATTAAAAGTGGGTTTATTACAAAAAGATGAAACTCTATGTTATCCAGAATAAGGCAGAGGATAAAAGAAACTGCCTTTTGGATCTGTTAAAGTATGAGACTCTAATGATATTTAAAGAAAAAATACACCAATATGTAGATGCATATCTAATACAAGCAATATTAATATTTCTGGGTTGATTTTTTTTTACTACATCTAAAGTGTATGTTGAGCACTAATAAGTCAATCTATATAGTTATGTATTTTAACATCGTTAAAAAAGTAAGTTATAAAATCTTACATACTACTTAAATATACATATGAAATAAGTGCTGTGTTTTGAATTGATGTTGTAAATCTAGTGTCCGAATATTCTAGCTCACTACTGACATGAGCCATAAGCTCGAAGCCACTTGGTCTGGAGATGGAAGAGTTTTGGATAGAGATTTTAAAATATTTTCTCATACCACACTTATTAATTAAGAGCTTGTTTGAACTATTGGTATGCTCTCTGTATTGCATTTTGTAAATACAAGCTTATAAAAGTAATGTCACATTATATATGACTTGCTTTTTTGATTATTATAATTTTACCTTTAAGGCTGTGGCTATGCTGAGGCTATTAAAAATATGGTAAATCTAAATTTAAATTCAGCTATCTAACTTAAATAGCTATATGGGACTGAACTAAAGACATTTTTGTGTCTGAAAATTTCAGAGTTTCTACTTAAATATACATATGAAATAAATGCTGGGTTTTGAGTTGATGTTTTAGATCTAGTGTCCGAATATTCTAGCTCTCCACTGATGTGAGCCATAACCTTAAAACCAGTTGGTCTGGAGATGGGAGTGTTTTGGATAGAGATTTTAAATATTTTTTCATACTGCACTTATTAATTAAGAGCTTGTTTGAGCTATTGGACATTCTCTGTAATGCATTAATAAAGAATAGGAAATTGGATAGATGGAAAGCTAGTATGGAAAATAAAAAGAGTTTAAATATTTATAGAAGTAAACAGAATATTGGGTGTGAGTTAATTATCAGTAGTAGCAAGGAAAGTAGTTTACTGTTTAAGGCTCGAACAAAATTTTTAGCAACAAGGGTATATACACATAAATGGAAAAAAGGGTGATTTAGTCTGCAAGTTGTATAAGGAAGACAGAGAAAATATTAGGCATCTGCTAATTGAATTTAAATACCTAAAAGCAGAAAGGATACAAATAATGAAGTTGTGGAAGAATAAATATAAACAAAGTGGCTTATTGGTTTTTATGCTGGGTTTGGGGAAAGACAAGGGAGATTTAGATATAAAGGCCATGATAGAGAAGAAGGTGGTAAAACTTAGGATGGGGAACGGAAAGGGAAGTCAAAGTGATAACATGTTTCACTAGGCATAGTTGCTGAGAGATTCCTGACACTGTAGAAGGAGAAGTCACATAGCATCATATCACACAGTTATATTTATTCGTTTTGATTTTGGTAATGAAAACATATACACATTTGTTAGTTTTTTCACAAATTATTTATGACATTAATTTTTTCAAAAGAATTATTCAGATTTCGGTAGAAATATTTACTTTTAATTAAATGTCAGTTAAATCAATATTTAACAAAACTTTAGAATATTTCTATTGGCTCTTTTGCTAAGTATTTTTTCTCAAAAGCATAACGATGTAAGTCCAAGTTATAAATGAGAATGATTTTTTTTTCATTTTAATAAAAATTCAAAAATGTGGACATCCTGACAAAAACATAGACAGTACAAGTTAATATAAAAGCATATAAATAGAGCTCAAAAACTAAATGATGTTTGAACAAACATATTAGGATCATCATTGGAAGAAATTAAAAGACTTATGCTAGATTGAATAAAAGTCCACAATAAATAATAGTGCATAGATAATTGGAATTTTGGCTGGACCTAATGAAATTGTAAAAAAATCTAAAAAAGTTTCAAGGTGGATTGATGAAATAAAAAAGACTATTGGTGTCATGTGAAAAAAATATATTATGGATTAGAAAAACTGGATTAAACTTAGAGAGGTCATCATGCTGCATAAGAGTGCTAATGATTGAAATTGTTAATGATGATATATATAAAGTACACATGATTCAAAAGGAATTGTCAATCACCTTTGTATTAAAGAAATTTATCATAAGAGTTGATGTCTGCAGGCCAAATTTAAATAAATTTACAAGATTTTTTGATCTATTTACATTCATAGAAGATACGTTTTGCATTAGCATTATGCTTATGAATGTATATGTACAAGCTAAGTTACCTCTTTTAATTATCATTTTATAAGTTTTAAGTTAATAATAATAATAATAATAATAATAAGACAAAAATAAAACTGAATTATATATATATAAGCAGTCAACTCTTAAACAATATTAATAACCATCAACAATCTCAATCTGTTGTCAAGGCAACCTCCTTTAACAATAAAGGTGGAAATCCACATTTATCTATGGACTAATTTGTTTATATAAACATTAAAAAATGCATCTTGACTACAGAAAGTGAAATTATTAATTCAAAGAAGTTGAAATAAATCTCATTAAACAGGTAAATATAATCTGTTTTAAAAGCAGATTAATAAATATACATTTATAACTTTCAAACTGCACTATAACTATGTATTACTTTGATAATAAAGCTAACAATGTTCAATGCTCATCACATTTATATATGTAAATATATGAAAGCAGTCAACATTTGGATAATATCAATAACAAACTATATATAAAAATTAAGAAGCAATTATTAATTATTATAATGTATGCCTATTTATAATCTGTCATTTGTAACAGTATGAATAAATAAAGATGAACTGACAAAAGGGTTGATAAAAGGCTGTTACTGTATAACCGATTATAATCTTATTTATTGATGAATGATAAAATGATAGTTGCTATAATTCAATAACTAAATATAACATTATAGCCCGATTGCAACTATCCTAAACATTAATTCTGTCACATTAATAATGAAATAAATAAATTATCTCATTTCTCAATACTTAAAATAACAACATGACAATTAAAACTATCATCCTTAAAGATTTAAAATATTTAGATATTGGGGAAGTCATTTGAACAATAAAACATACTGGCGATTGTCATCAAATAAAATAATATTAAATATAACAACTGAATAAAATTACCCACTGTGAGATTCCTGGAGTGCATTATGCTTATCTCCAATACTAGGTTCTTTTAACAAAGAATCCTTTCTATTCTTCTTTCCAACTATATAAGACCATTCATGGTCATATGCACACACTGGTGCTATTCATGACAACTTATAAAAATAAAAAAATCATATAAAGTTAATATGATGAAGTTGGAAAGGGATTAAATCACTCTTTATTCAGTTTAGCTAATATATGTGTTTTCCCACGAGCGCCACTAGATTGTTTTAAATCTAGATATCTGTTTATAGTGTACTGAGTTCAAACTCATTCGGTACATTTTTATCACACATGACTTGGATGACTAATGAAAAAAAAATGACACTCTTATATTCTATCTTTATCAATAAAATTATAAGATTCCAATATCACCAAAACTTATATGATAGAACAAAGACTCTTATAGATATTACTAGCTCATTTGCGTATATTGATAAACAGACAAGTATAATCTTATTAATGGCTTCCAAACAAGCATGTGAAGACCATTATTGATATTGATGGCCATTTAACTAGATTATTTATCACAATATAAAGGTAATAATGATGATGATAATAATGATGATGGTAATAATATCATAATAATAATAATGATAATAATAGTGATGATGTTACCAGCCATAGCTTTATAATGAACTCACAACAATAAATTTATCTTTATAAACTCATAAGCACTTTTTAAAATCATCCCACGTCAAACTGGGATTTAATTATTACATTCACTAGCATTTATATAAGTTTATGTTTATTTACTAAAATACTTTTATAGTTAAAACCAGGATTTAATAATACTAGTGATGATGATTGATCATCACGAATCTCTATGCATGATATTCAACTTTCTATAAATACTTATTTACTAAATATATTAATTATGTTAAACATTAGATTTAATGATTATAATTTATGTAATCAATGATGATGGCGATCATAACTCTTGTATAGTATTATTTGAAACAGTGCTTCAATCAATAATAAGATATTCATCTTTGATGAAGATGATCAAAACTCATGGACATAACATAATTTTAGCTTTCTATGGTTGAACTATAATTATTAAAATTTGATTATTATCAAGCATAATCCCTAAATACTTAAAGGTAAATCAACATTCTAGTTTACTTAACATTTTGCGAGCGCTTAATATTTGCAAGTGATTGCTCAATATTTACGAATGATGATTCTTAATATCTGTGAGCGATGATGATGAATTAAAATGATAGAATTAAGACAAGAAAACACAACAATATTTTAATAAGAACTCGGAACCAATTAAGATATATAATTATATTTTATTAATACTATTACTCTCTCTTTCTTTAAAATCAAATTTACTAATTAGATAAATGGCTTATTATTACATTAATTCAATACAAAACCAACACAAAATTTTATATAAGCACAACCAAATAAATTTAATATACAAGTTTGTCATTTTGGGTAATTTTAAAATAAGCTGGCTTAAAATGACATTTAAAAAATATATTTCATGGAATGCTTACTTAAGACTTTTCTAACTTATTATATCATAAAAATAAATTTCATATGTAACTTGTGTTTTATTTCACTTCCATTCATATGTAAGCCTTGCTTTATAATTTCTCATATTTAAACTAATTATGTATAGCCTATTCTTTTGACGTGTTTGTATAAGCAGTTATACATGCACACATTCGATAATGTTAACATATATGTCTAAAATGTATACCCCTATATTAAAGATTAATACATAAATTACATATATAAAAATATTCTTGCAACCTTTTAGCAAAAGAAAATAAAATACATTATATCAATTTTAATATGCAACTAGATAAAAAAAAAACACATTATAAATGCATATATTTATAGGTTGCTCATTATCATAACAACTGAAGAACAATTAAAAAAACATTTCAATATTACAATATATAATATAAAAAAATAATAAAAAAAATAATGAAAATTTAAGTTTAAAGATTTAAATTGTGTTTGTGTTATGTTATGTGGTATTGAGAATAACTATCGATAAACAAGCCTTTAATGTTTCTGTATCAAAGAAAAAAATAATGCCTTGACCAATAAATTAAGGTTTACTTTTAATAAGCAATAATAAAAGATCTGTTAAAGAAAGTTCATAGTTACCCGATTACTTTCACTTCTTATAAATGTCCTAAGTTTGAATTTTCAGACTGCTTGTCTTTGCTCCATTTAAGAAAAAGAAAGTTCTTGCAGATACTTTCAAGATAAACATGAATTAATTGACTTGCTTATTTCTTCATTTTAAAATTATTTATTACTGATACTTTTGATAATGCTGAATTCGTTGACTGGCTTCCCTCTACCATTTCAAAAAGAGTTATTATAAATACTTTTAGATAAGTATGAACTGGTGAATTTGCTTGTCTCTCCCATTTTAAACAGAATTGTTGTAGACACCTAGATGACTATGAGGAAAATTTTGACAAAAATTTGGTTCATAGCTTCAAACCTGGCTATATATATGGCTTTTATTCATCTTTCCTTTCTTCTTGGCTCTTGTCAAAGATGATAATGAGATGACATTTTTGGCTGGTTTTAAATTTGTCCATTCTTTTGGTTACTATGGACCGGTATATGGGTCCATAGTAGATCAGTGATTTAACCCATTCTGTATTAATCCAGGAAGCAGAAAAAATGGTTTTAGAAATGCAAATTCATTATATTATACACAGCAAAATATATTAATATCATTTCATAGAACTGTTAATAACTTCTTCCAATAAATTCAATTTTGTTCCATTTTTCCTTCCTTAATCTTGCTGGGAATTACTTATATATACAACATCTTTGTCTATACTGACTTTAAAACAAGAGTCTTTTTTTTCTTCCTCAACTTTAAAAGAGTGAAAAAAAATCAAATCACTCACTCTCCTTTTCCCAACATTTAAAAAAAAAACTGACTGCTCGCTACATCTCTGTTTAATAATAAGGAAAAACTGACTGATCACTAAATATTGTTTTATTCATTTTTATTGTGAATTTTGGTCAAAGAAAATGACCACCTGCATATCTTATCTTGAGATAAAAGATCAAAGAAAAAAAATCAGAGTTTGACAAGTTGATGTTCTATCGCGATTTTACAAGAAAATTAATAATTACGCTTTATTACATCAAAGCACCCCCTTTATAAAAATAATCTTAGACACAGATAACACAAACAATAAAGCTGGCAATCTATAGTCACTAGCAATAGGTGTAAACACATTTTTATTCTTCCACACTCTTTTGCATGCTGATCGCCTTATTTTACACTTTCTTTCTTCACGTTTTATTTTACAGAAATAAAACTAAATAACTGAATATATTAATTATTTAATAAGAAAAATAACATATTAAAATATCATTTCTCACAACATTATATTCATTCACCACTTATTAATTTATCAACTATATATTACACATATAACACACATACACATAAATCTACATATATAAAAGAAATTTTTTTTTATTTAAATAATATATCCATGTGTTTGAAATGAGTCATATACATACATTTGCCTCACTTCCAAACAAAAAAACATTTTTTTTATGGTCTCTAATGGCACTATCTTCTTTAAACTACTAACCAACTACTTAATATATACATTTGGTTTTTTTATATATATACAAATTTGACTACAGTCTATTATTGATGACTATCTTCATGAACTATTAAACAAGTGTTTTACATGCATCATGTCTTAATGATTTCAGAACAACTTGCTATTGGATTTTTTTTTATTTTCCTTGATCGTGGGTCTACAATCTTCACTGAGATCATTGGATTTATTCCCAGGCCTACTTATATTTGGTTTGCCGGGTTTTGTAGGATAGTGTCGGCCTGACTGATTATTCACAATCCTTATGGTGGAGATTTTATAACTATATCTCTCCTCCCTTCTAGAATAACCTTCAGCCTTACTTTCTATAACTCCCAGGGCATCCAACAGGTCTGCCACTATTATTGGGGAGTACACATCATCCGCTATCATATACATATTCCCAGGCATTCCTATGTTTGGTTTGCCGGGTTTTGTGGGATATTGTCGGCCTAACTGGTTTCTTCCCATTCTCATATTGGAGACTTTATAGCCATAGCTCTCCTCCTTTCTATGATAACTTTTAGCTATCCTTTCAGTATCTCCCTTTGTCTCAAACATGTCTGCTATACTTACTGGGGCATATACATCAGCAGCTATCTTTAATTCCAAGAAATTAGCTTTACTGACTACATCTTTCCTGATGTCAATTTGTCCCTGTACAGTGGCTACCTTTATTTCTAGGTCATGGATCTCACTGTATGTATCCTCTTTGGGATTACTCTGTTCTTGAACAGCAGCTACCTCATCATTTTCATATGGCTTGATTACAGTCACACAACTCTTGACTTCTATCATACATATCTTTACATCCCATTTCTCTTGACTGGCTGTCCATGCATTACATATATTTCTTCCTAGGTTTTCTATTTTTTGAGTTTGTTGACTTATATCGCTTCATTTCCTGAGCTTGTTGGTCTAATTTATGACTTATTTGGCTCATCTCTTGTGACTTTTGATCTAGTTTAGTATCAAATTTCTGATTCATTTGGTTTATTTGATTTATTGCTTGTGATTGCTGGTCTAATTTATTCATTATAACTTGCAACCACTCTGGAGGTCCTTGCTTCTCTACCTCCTCCACTCCTTCAATAATTACTTCTTGTTCTTGTTCCATCTTAATATTTTTTATACTTATTTATAAACCTATAAAATATTTATATTACTGATTCTTTTCTGCTTTATTCTGGTCTGATTTATTCTGTTCTGATCTATTCTGTTCTGCTCCCCGATTTTCTATACATCCAGAGTTAAACACCTTTATCTATCCACCCCTATACTTTAAAATTTCCAACCATTCTTTCTCAGCCATAATTCTCCCCATCCATCCATCTATATCTCAAGTGCCTTTAATTAACTTAACCTCCATCA
This sequence comes from Epiperipatus broadwayi, assembly GCA_028023455.1. Taxonomy (NCBI): domain Eukaryota; kingdom Metazoa; phylum Onychophora; class Udeonychophora; order Euonychophora; family Peripatidae; genus Epiperipatus; species Epiperipatus broadwayi. The sequence goes on from JAQFVV010012513.1 coordinate 1,568,561, forward strand.
TCACTCACTTTTACTTATATCTAATTGATAAAGTATGAGGTCATATTCCTTATTTAAAAGACATTTATTTAAGAAAAAGCTATCTCTGTATAAGTGTGTTCTTTTTATGCCATCATTTGTCTAGTTTTTCATGCTTTTATAAAACTTAACTCTCTCTATGCCCTATTTTAATACACTAAGCACAAAAAATTACTTATATAACATATGTGCCTATATTTATAATGAGTTCACACCTCAAGTTATATATATATATATATATATATATAGGTATATATATATATATATATATGATATATATATATATATATATACTCATCTATCCTTCTAGAGATCTGACAGACAGTGACAGCCAAAAGAATGATTAGCAATTCACAATAATGAGATAGACAAAAGAATTCAATCACTGCACTTAAAGCACACAATGCTCCATGAACACTCAGATGATCACCCCAATTCAATCACTCTAAGCTACTACAACCCATAATAGTTTATTGCAAACACTGTTGCATTGCCCTGCTTACTTCCAAGTCTTAGGGGCTTTAATTCATCAAATACTGCCTAGCTTTTTTTTAAAGTCTTAGAGGCAACTATTATATATATCAGTTAAAGAAATACTGCCTTGCTCTCTCTGGAGTCTTAGAGGCGAAATATTACGTATCAGAAAAACTATGCTTTGCTCTCTCTGGAGTCTTAGAGGCAAAATCATGGCAGGTCTACTGTTAACTGCTTCATGATAAATAATAACTGATATTATAATCGGGGTTGGAGCAGTGAATGAGATAAATCAATCACCAGTGGCATGAATACATCACATCCTCAAGGCAATGACAAAAATTCTCCATTCATCACCAAAAATTGAAAAATAACCAACCAAACTCCAACAATCAAATATCCAATCCAACTCCAAAATCATAGATTTTCTATAACATAAATTTTTCAAATATGAACAAAATTATTATTCTACAATTCAAGGCTATTAATACTTTTATGCTTATCTAGCAACATCACTATATTTCACTAATAAGCAAAATATTAAAAAAAACAGTGCCATTAACTTTAACACTTATTATAAGTTGTGATATCTTTATATTTTAAAAATTGAAACTAAGCTGCTTAATGGCTATATTTATTTATCATCATCAAAAATGCAATAGCAGTAATCATCATCATAAGGCCAAAATATTTTTATATAATAATATAAAAAAAATTACAATATATATATATTGTAACGTTTATTTATATACGTTACAAATATATTGGCATTTGGTAAAAGCTAAAAAAGTAAATTTAGATTTTTTTTTTATTAGTATAATTTTTGTTAAAACGTGCAATGAAGGTTAAAATTGTCATTCTTATTTTTTTTATCTAATTGGAAAGAATAAATGACATACAGATTACTAATCCAGATAAATTAAAAGAATTCCAAAAGTATAAGCTAAAAGAAAAATATTTTAGCTAATTAAAGATGGAAGAATAATGCTAAAAAAAAAGAGAACTTTGTAACTTAAATTTAAGAGAGAGTGTATAAGATTATTATCTTATACGCTGATAAAAAGACAAAAGAGTGCGCAGAAGTTCCAAAAATGGAGCGCGATATAAAAAGGAGATGACAACTTCAATCTGGGTCTTCTCTTTAACTTCTAGTTACGTCTCTGAAAGTTGGAGGTTTCCACGAGCATAACCTGTGGCAAGAAATATACTTCTACACAGGTATGCCCCTTGCTGTACCAAGCTGTCATGCAAGCATGGAAACGGGACTTGTGAAGACCGCTTTTTGCAATAAAAGGGTCACTACAACCGTGCCTTTTCTCCAGCTATAGAACGGAACAATAATGGAAGATGCCGGCAGGAGAGACCAATGGAAATTCTCATGATCTGGGATCCCATAAACCTACATGAACTTACCGGTAAGTTAAGAATAAATTTTCCTGATAGTGACTTAAAAGTTTGCAAACAATTATTTATCTAAGCTTAGACTACCATCCTGATATAGACTTTACTTTCACATTCAAGGGACTTTCTTATAAAGAATTTTATACAAGATCTTGGAACATTATTAAATTGCGTTCATTATTTAATCTAACTGTTTTTGTTAATCGATTCATTATCTGGATTAGCATGTGTGTACTTTCCAGTTTAGTTAATTCGTAATTTAACTTATAAATATTTTAGTTTGTTAGAATAAAAGAGATTATACTTTTATCAACCTTTTCATTGTGCGTTATTAATAATGGTTATTATTCTTTTTAGTATTAAAGTTATTATTAGTTTAATAAGATTTAAAAGTAATTTACCTTGCCAATATGTTTGAATAAGCCCAGCAATAATAATCTCAAAAAAAGATAATTCTAGTTTACCGTAAAATTACCGATTCTTAAAATCTAAGACCAATAATTTTAAAAATATTTTATTTTTTTTTATTTGCAAGACATGCTGGCGACAGATATCAGCGGTCTCTTTAGAATAAAAAGACCTGGCGCCTATCAAATAAATTAAAAGCTGATCTCATCAATAGCATAATTCTCAACCATCAATAGGCAAAGTTTGATCAGGAAATATAGCTGTGTTTTTTAGGAAAAGAAATACAACTTTCTTTTTTCTTTTGATACAGCTTGATCAACTCATGCACAGTTTATATTAGCGTGTAGAGGCCTAGAAAACGGAAAACGTTACAATATATATATATGTGTGTGTGTTTGTGTGTTCTATAAAGTAAATGAAATATTCTCAATTCAAAAAAAGCAATTTAAATATAGCTTTAATAAAATAATGATTCATTTAAAATCTACATGTTTTCTTTCCAATGTATTTAAGATTGGCCTTTATATATAAATTGAGGTAAAGGGAAGAGACATCTATTTTCTATAAAAAATTTATAATGTGTCTTGGATTGAGAGTATTTTATTTATTTAGTAGACCAGTGTTGTATAATATTAACTGCTGGAAAATTTTATATATATGTGTGTGTGCGTGTGTGTGTGTGTAATTTGATCTACAATGTTTTTCAAATCACAACATTGACACCAGCTGTATTAATCATTTTTTAGGCTAGTGATAAACAAATCTCCTAGTTCAAATATAAAATTTATAATTAATAAGTCTGCTTATAATTAAACATAAACAAATGCAATAATTCAAGTTTATTTCCTTTTACATCTGTAATAATTTTTGCATGTATGTATAATTTTTAATCTATAACATACTCTTGAAACATATAACAAAAATCATTTAAAAAATGCAACCTGTAAAATATATTTTATACTGAACAAACATTCTTCAATTGTTTCGTATTACATTTTTTTTGCAAGTGGTTTCATTAAATGCTTTCTTTTACATTAGAATATCTGTTTGTTGGTAAGTATGTTTGATTGTAAACTTTTGAATCACTTTTATAATTTAAGTTAGAATAAAATATTCAAATTGATGTTTAATAGATTAAATTCAATAGATTACATTCAAATTTGATACATTAGTAAGAAATATCAGCTAAGTAATACGGAACTTTAATATTTTAGATAGGTGAATTAGTTTGTTAGATGTAGACCAGAGTATGAGAAAATATTGAATATTTTGATATTAAATTTAAAAACTCTTCTTAGAACTTTAATTAGTTTTATGCAAACTTGTGAGAATGATATAGAGATGTTTTTTTTGTTTTCCATTTAAAGTTATAATAACATTTAAATCAAAGTTTAACCTCTTCATCTTTGAATATTCTTATTGTTCGAGGGAGTTAAAAACTCTAAACTTTTGATTGGTCCATTACAAAATCAGCAGTAAAATATATTTATCTTTTAATATTAGATTTGTTTTAGTTTCATTTGTAAAAATCAAAATAATTTGTCAGATTATTAAAGTGAATGAAAGTTTTTTCAAAAATCAATTTCTAGTTATAATTATAAAAGTATTTTTGGCAGAGAACTGAAAAAGAACATTCATAAAATATTAGAAAATGCTCCATACATCATTGATTTAATTTTCAATTTATGTTGGTGTAAAAGTAAAGAATTTTTATTAAAATCTTAACTATTTTTCTAAAATAATTTTATTTCAGCATATTTTATCAAAATAATTTATAATATATAAAAAAAATATTTAAAAAAAACTCTAAGACATTCATTTTTATTTTGAAAATAAAAACAAGGAAGTTGGAGTGGTGAAAATTATTGACAGGCACACTTCTTTTGTTCGAAATGAGAACCAACCAATCAGCATCTATTAAAGACTGCCTTCTCCCATTCTTGTTGCTTCAAATTTAAATATTATTGATTTTTTACTCATAAAATAATTCTAGAGAGGGCAGCATCTTACAGTACTTTTTAAGGTTTAAAGTGTGCATAAATTTGCTACAATAATGTAAAAATTACCATTTTTTTAGCCAATTTGTTTATAAGCAAAATTGACTGTGAAAACATTAATAGATTTTAATTCAATAGAATAGATTCAAATTTGGTACATAAGTAAGAAATATTAGGCTAAGTAACATGAAAGTAATATTTCAGCTAGGTAAAATGATTCTTAGTTATGAAACAGAAGGCTTGATAATATTGAATATTTTGATATCAAATTTAAAAATTGTTCTTAGAATTTTAATATGTTTTAAGTAAGATTCATGAGAAGTTGGTATAAAGTTATAATAACATTTTAAAATTGAAGTTTAAATATTTTGACATAAAATTTCAAAATTGTTCTTAGAAACTCAACTGTTTTATGTAATGCATGTGATTTTTGTGGTTTCATTTAAGTTAAAATTAAAAGTTAGTTTACAATATAGTTTTGGTAAGCTTTTTTTATTTTTTAAAAAGGTTTTTTTTTTTAAAATAAAGAGTAAAAATGTCAAACATTTTTTAATAGAAAGGTAAGTTACTTAATGTTTTATTTAAATGCAAGTATATTGCATTACTGAACATTAGAACTGATTCAATAGGATTTGAACCCAGACTTTCAAACTTCCTTCAGCAATCCATTCCATCTTATATAACCGATATACATGATCACATACATGTGAAAAAGATAAATAATCTTCAATATATGTATATTGGAGATCATTTATCTTTTTCACATTTATGTGGTCATGTGTATCAGTTATGTAAGATGGAGTGAATAGCTGAAGGGTGCTTGTATGTCTGTGTTCAAATCCCTTTTAATTAATGCTTTATTATATATATAAATATATATAAATGTAAAATATGATACCCATTATAAAATATTATACATATATAAAAAGAAATTTTAACAGTAAAGCTGATGAGGATTACCACGTAATCAAAAGCGCCACAAAAGAATTTAAACTATATTATTGTATTTACCATTAAAAAATATATATATATAATTATAAACATGTACCAAATATATATATATACATATATATATATATATAATTATAAACACGTACCAAATATGATATATGATATATACATAATAAGTACACATATTAACTGACTGCAGAAATATCAAGTAATATGTATAAACCAGATGTTGATAACTTATGACGCACAGGTCATAAAGTAACCCATTTGATAATTACAAATGATCTACTTGATTTCCACAAATAAAGTATAATATATAAAAAGTAAATTTGAAGTGAACACTTTGAGAAAATATAAGTAATAAGATTAACATTTTGGTTTGACTACAATGTTTCCATAATAAACATAGGCAGAATACAGTGACATTGTCTGAATGAATCATATCAATAATCAATTCTCATTTTCCTAGTTGTGGAACTTATTCAGTAGTGTGAGAATAGTTTCTTAAGCAAAGTAATTATTACAGTTACCTAAGTGAAATAATTATTACTAATTATTAAAAAAAAATTAAAACTATGGACAAACATAAAGCAAAAAAGAGATTATTTCAAGATGTGTGGACTTCTGAAATGCATGGATGTATCAAAAATGTTGACTACTATGTGCTTTATGTACAGATATAATTACTGCCAGGACTTACAATACTGAGTGTTACTTTTTTTCAAAACAAAGATGTGAATGAAATGCCAAATGAAAAGAAATCTGAATTCACTGCTAAACACATTAAATTTGGGAAAACAAAATAAATTGTTAAAGGGTTTTATTACTCACCACAATCATGCTACATATGCCAGCTTTGTTGCAGCTCTTAACATTGATACCAATGGAAAGCCATTTACACATGGCATATTTTTGAAAAATGCTTTCATAAATTATTCTGGATGCTTATTCAATGACTTTGCAAATAAACAACAAATATTTGAGAGAATTAAAGAAATACCATTGTCAGTTAGAACAGGTCAGTGTTGTGTTGAAGATATGGCCAAAATATTGATGAACAGGTCAAAAATGATTTATCTAGTGACATAATTGGCATGGCTTTCGATGAAAGTATCAATGTAACTAGTATAGATAGATTGGCAATTATTATTTGATTTGCATCAGTAAATAGTTTGAATGTCATTGAAGAACTATGCATGTTCTAGCTTCAATGAATGACATGACCAAAGGCACTGACATTTTCTAAGAAGTACAAGAGATTTTAAAAAATTTCAAAAATGGACACATATTGAGTTTACAAAGTAAACTGTTTCCATAACAACTGATAATGCTCCAGCTATGAGAGGAAAACATGCTGGATTTGTGAAAGTAATGGGAAATGAACCTGGCTGCCCAAGGCATATCTATACAGCACCTTAAGGATGTAATGGCTTTATAAGTAAGCATTAAAACCAGTCAATACTTAGACAATACCATTATCAGTAACTCTCAACAATTTCAAACTGTCATCAAGACAACCTTACAATATCAACAACAATCACACAGAGATTGAAATTATTGATACACCTTTATCGTTAAAAAGAGGTTGCCTTGACAACAGTTTGAAATTGTTGATTGCTATTGATATTGGGATTGTCTAAGTATTGACTGGTTTTTAATGATTATTTGCAATCCATGTAGCCTTGAGCATTATTACATTTATTTTTCAAGTAATACTTTAGATGTGATTTGAAAATTATAATTGAAGTTTGTGGGTTATAATTGAGTATTTATCAGTTTGCATTCAGAATAGGTTCTATTTATCTGTTTAAGGAGATTTATTTCAACATCTTTGTATAACTAATTTCAATCTTTATGGTAAAGTTTCAATCTTCAGGGTCTATATAAATATATCGGGCTATAAATAAAGGTGGTATTCCACTTTTATTGTTAAAAGAAGTTGCCTTGACAACAGTTTGAAATTGTTGATTGATACTGGGATTGTTACGATCAAATATCTTAGATTGGTGGGCAACTATTCATCCTGAGAGGATAAATTGATAAATGACTAGCAGAATATATATATATATATATATATATATATATATATATATATATATATATATATATATATTGTAACTTTACCAATCATTCATCCTTGGAGTTTTGTATGTTGAGCAAGCCACATTCAACTAATCCACCTCCTGTAATCTTCCAGCTTAGACTTATAGAGATGTAGGTGGATAGGGAGTGACAGAGAGAGATACAAATGTATATGTGTAATAATGTATTCACTAGGGCATCAAATTGTAAATACCTTAACTGGTTGAAGTGCCATCTCAAGACTATCAGTATCTGATAAATGGTCAGTGCGCATAAAAGAAGCAAGTTGCAAACACTTTAAAAATAAACATTTTTGTACAATTATTATGATAACAATTTAAGTTGTAAAAAGTATATTTAGTTTTAGCTTTTGAACTCTGTAATTATTACATAAATGAATTAATGTCAAATTATTAAAAAAATAAAGCAACCTTCCTCCACAGACTCATGCATAAGTCACACAAATCCAACAGCTATATGATCTCTCGTGGCAGCTACAACAATCCAGTTCTTAATTTCTTATATTAAGTTGATGGGAATAGGTTGGTAATCCATGCAGAGAACTTCGAGAATCAGACTCACAAGAAATATTAAAATCTTATTATTAAAATAAAAAAGAAAAGGAGTCTTCACTACCCACTCCCAACCTATTAACTATCTATCTGCTCTCCACAGAGACCACCCTCCCAGGTTACAATTAATTAGTTTTAAATGTTTGTCTCTTCATCGCATCACTACCAACGATGAGCTCAATGCAATACCATCTTTCACAATCACACAGGACCATGATGTACAGTATTATTATTAACTCAATAACTCCTCATTGTAGTTTTATTATATCAGTAATTATCACCTTGTTATGTGAAAAATTACCTAATTATAAAACCTCTTGCTCTCAGGATCTTGACGGGTGGTAAGAAGCTAATAATCACTTTCAAATTTATTGCAACCCCCTGAACATTATCTCAGCAATTTTATAGCGAATAGACATACACTCATTTTGTAAGATAATGTCTATTCTTAACTAAGGGTAATACTCCTAAATCGTGATAATAATAATAAATATTAGTAAGTACTAAACAATTATTAAAACGCAATATTTATTTACAATAAATTTTGACTAGTTTCTTAGCGATTGGGAATGCGTTCAAATATCAAGAGTGAAAAAGAATTTGATGTTCTTTCTTGACATTAGTCCTAATGCAACAAACTTGATAAACTAAAAATTTAAATTTATTTAAAATTATTCTCTTTCAGATGCTTGTCATATGATTAATATATCCCATATAAACGAGTGTTTTATCAGATCAATTTTCAAGTCTCAACGAATGAATGGTAAAAATAAACAAACATTAATATAGTATCAAACCCTATCAAAGAGATTTCGTGACATATCTGTACTGGAAAATCATGGAATATTTTCTGCAAATTTTATATATTAAATTTCTTGAATCACTGGATGTCTGGAATCAATGCTATCTGGAATTAATGGGTACACAAGCATTAAGACAACAAAGTTTATAATTCAAACAAAATATTTAGTAACATTAAACGGTAAATACTACAATATAAAACAAAACATCGTAGCGATCCAATAAAAAAAAATGAAATCATGATTACAGACTGAATTTAAAATGGATCTACATTGGCTACGGAGTATAAGTCTTTTAGTGTCCATCCCAACTTGAACAGAGCCCTCGTCTCCATAGTGACACATACTATTACTGGAGACAAATAAAGATTATTTTATAAATTATTTGATACCAAAAATTATGCGGTTTTACGCTTGTTAGAGAAGCTATGTCTATCAATATTTATGTATGCTTAGCGCTTTCAAAGCTCCATGGCTTCATATTCATAGCTGAGTGCAGTTGATAGTAATGAGGGAGAGTATTCTAATTTATGCTAATTGGTTAGATGCTGTGTTTTAGTTTTTTATTTTGTTTAAATTTTGTTAAGAATAGTTTGTCCATCTTTTTGATATGGCAAAATAGGTGTCTTTGCTATTGATAGATTGAGTGTCATTATTTATGAAGTATGCCTCCTTTATCTTCTGCCTATAATCATTTCTCTCTCGGCACACCATTCTGGGATTGGCAGGTTCAAATTTATGACCTGTGATCTTTTCATGCTCCAAGAATGCTGATGTAGTTTCTTTGTTATTCAGTGCCCTTTTATACATATATATGTGCTGGGATACTCTGTTTGTGAGGCTTGTTTTTGTTTCCCCATAATACAAGGCTCTACACTCGGCCTGAGGGCATTGTATTTGATATACCACTTGAGATGTTGATTTGGGTTTTTGACTCACGGTATCTCATTTAACATTAATTGTTTTCTTTGTAAAGCAGCCTTTATCCATACTAAGATCATGGTAGTATAATTATTATTAAAGCGCTTAGCTTATAGCCCTTTTAAAACTAAACTAATGTTTCATTTTATTCCGCTCATAAATTAGCATATTTTAAATTTTAATTCAACTTTGCAATTTAAGTTTATAACTAATATTACGAGCTATTATTTCTTATGACTTAATCCTTAACTTCTGGTTACTACTTATAAGATAATTAAGAAATTATATTCATGCACATACATATTTGTATTATTTACTATGGCCCAACACGAATTTTTCCACCATAGACTTACCAGTCCAGTGATGACTTGCTTCAGCCTGAACCAGAGAAGATGCACATTGATTGTTTGGGTTCAAATTATAAATCCTAGATTTAAAATAATTATCAACTCGATTACCAGCTGCAAGCTAAAATATGCATCAATTTCTGAATTGTGATTTTTACATAACATTGCCTAACAGCAAATAATTTTCTTAACGGGTAGCTAATGACCTATCAAAATAGTACTCAATATTTCATACAATCTTAAATACTAATAATAATACTTTCACAAGAGAAAATTAATCAATAAACGACTTCTTGGTGATAGCATAGACCTAAGGATTGCCTTCTACCTGAGGCTATAAGATATGTGAGGAGCTCGTCGCTGCACATATAAAAGAGGGTATGCTAAATCACCACGTACTACGACCGTATAAAAATATTTTTTCTACGAAGTAAATTAATAATAATGGAGCTGGAAGTACATCTTCGATCTCCTAAATACTTTCAAAATTGAGATGTATCTAATCGTGAGAGAGCTATGCCCCATCTCATCCTTCGAGGTGGTAAGAACTAAACACACCTTGAACAAACAAAGGTCATTCACACTCTCAGTATTGATGCATGAATCGATAATTCTAAATTTAGTCTAATATGACTTAATAATAAAATTTTATTTAAATGTTAATTTTCTAAACTAAGAAATGAGCATCATTACTTTAAATGCACACACATCTTAATTAATTTACTCACCAGGGCATAGTAATCAAACACTTTAAAAATATATATGTGGATAAATAAAAGTGCAAATATTCATTTAAACTATTGACAAAGTAATATTTCTAAACCTCTTCCATACTTTCACATTTTCATTGGCATTTCATAATAAAATAAAATATGGGCTCAAACATTTAAGTAGTGGATAAAGTATATTAGCTATCTTAACCTGAGTTTAATACCGGGTCACTATAACCCTTAACTAAAAATACATAATTAATTAGAATTAAACACATATCATAGCAATATAAAAACATTTTAAAAGTCTTTTCTATCCCACTGCACCATTCACGATTGTTCTCCATCGCAGATTAAAGTTTATCCATATTGAAATAAGCATATATTATCATTTTTTTTAAAGGGAAATAATACACAGCTAGGGCCTAATGAGTTCAATGTTATCTAACTAGCAATGCTTATTTAGTAAAACTAAATAGACATTTTAAAATAAATTCGAAGTTATCCCACTAGCAACTTTTATTTAGTAAAACTGAATTTAATGATGCACATTATAATAAGTAAGTAGCTGGTTAAATATTAGGATCCTTGTTAATTTAATAATTCCTTATAGAACTTTATATCTTTGCGATGCCACTCATTTGATGGTTATTTATTTCTCTAGTTTAGCTTCCCTAGCTCAATAAATTTAATCATTCCTTTTTCATTTCAGTATTAAAATTCTATTATTTATTTAGACATTTAGTTTAAAATAGATGTTAAAGACTCATTCAACAGTGGTTCCATTACTATTCATTGCATTTTAATTTAAATCAGTTATTCTAACTGATATATTATTTTTAAACATTTCTGCTAAAGTTATCTCTCAACACTGCATTATAGCAGTGGACAAAATCCTGGTCATCAGGGGTTGTCTCTTCTCTGGAGACTTTACAGTTATCAGTTATCTATCTTCCTGACATACGCTTTTTGGTACACAAGATGCAGGACAAAGTTCACACAACCAACACTGGACCCCAATGCTACATTTTTCGATAAGCTCAAAGTTTTTCAGAACAAGGACAAGATATTATCCTCTAGATTCTTATTTATGAATACATGGAGCCTACTAGTATGGCCAACAGACTCTACATGAATATTGGACCTGATATATCCACATTGTAGTGTATCGTAATTGAAGTAGTCTACGATGCAACATGCCGGATTCTACTAGAGAGGCATTGATTTCACACTACATGTATTCCAGCTGATACATTAGCATTATTGGGCCAACCTCAAAAGGGGCGGTCTATTTACTCATACATCAACCTGCTAGTGCAGAGAGTGGCTCTGCCATACATCTACCAGAGCTAGGACTTCCACATTATCAAGTCAGTATTGATGGAAAAAGCCAATGCCAGCAATGGATGAGCCAACATTTACAAAGTGTATTTATTATTCATCTGAGCAATTTTATTATGTCAATAAATATATTTTTAAAATAAGAATGCAAAAATTTTTCTTTAATGATAATAATTAAAACAGTAAACTGAAGCTTAAATTTTGTTTTGTCAGCTAATAAATGTAATACAAATGCACTGATCACAGCAATTGTTTTCCTTTCAGTTTTTTCTTATGATTCATTAAAAACATCCATCAAGTACTAGAAGTAATATCAATAAAAGTTTGTATCTGGAATACTTTATGCTGGTAAAATTGGATGATTCAAACTAGATTTACTAAATTAAGCATGATTTATGACTTTAGTTGAGCTGGCAAAATTTTAGCCACAATTGACTTCAGAAGGAAATTTGATGTGTCCCACTGGGTTATCTAGTGACACCTTTCATAATGAAAACTATACACTTAAATTATATTATTCATAAGTCAGATGATGATGGTCAAGCTAAAAATTATTACATGTTCACTTAACACAGAAAATTTTAGAGAAGACCCTCATTAATCTGTTACCCCTTATTTATAAGCCCTGCCCATCCATCTTCCTCCTGACTTGTCCATTTAACAATTGACCCATATTATTAGGTGTTAATTGGTTCATCAATATAATTTTGACACTAATTATTCACAATTTGCCCTTATCCCACATGTGTGCTTAAGAGATTTTTTCCGCTCTTAATAAAAAATATGTCGGAAAAAAAAATTTGAGGGAAAATCTTTTCAATAAATAGACTATAATTTTGATTTGAGATTTATGAATGAAAAAGATGATCAATTTATTCAAAATTGATACAAAATAATTGCTCTCTCAATTTCCTTTCCAACAATATATAGCAGGATATATAAAACTTTAAGATTACTTTTATAATTAAAATCCTATACATCACCTACATACCCAAGCGCAAGCACACACATTATTTTAATACTAATTGTCATTTACTTGTAAAAAAAATTCTAGTAGTATAAAACCTATGACATAATTTTAAAATTTTATAGCTATCACCCCTCAAATTAAGTATTAAACAATCGCTATACTAAACATGTTAAATTTCCTGACTGTTATATTAAACTTTACTTTAAAAAATCATTTATTTAGTTTAATATTTAAGCTTTTTTAAACAAACAGGTTCAAAGTTTTACTGTGTGTGAGATCTATATTCCCTTCCATGCACTTAATAAAAACATTATTATCCATTTTAATAAAAATACAGACATAACTTAGTCTATATGTTAGATACGAGATTTTTAATTTCTAAAAAAAAAATATTCTGATTCTTCTTTAATCTAAAAACTCAGATAAAAAAAAAATTATTTTCACACTATTCAAAACCAGCATTACCCTTAGTTCATCATCCTAGGTTTCTTTAAAGAAAACTAAAGGTTACAATAAATATATATATATTGGGGTGCAGCCTATTAGCTGTTCAGACAAGAGGTTGCCTTGACAACAGTTCAAAGTTGTTGATTGTTATTGGGTTTGTACAACTAAATATCTTAGATTAGTGGGCAATTATTAATCATAAGAGTATAAATTTATAAATGATTATCAGAATATATATATTGGAGATCAGCCTGTTAATTGTTTATATGGCTATCCATTCCCATAATATATAAAAATCCAGGATAACTATCTATCCTTATAATGTATAATTAACAAAGACATTAACAATGTTAATGACACATTATTAAAGCTACATTTCAATATTTGTGGTCAAGTTGCAATCTTTGTTTCTATATAAATATATTGGTCCATAAATAAAGGTAGGATCCCACCTTTATTGTTAACAGAAGGTTGCCTTGACAACAGTTTGAAATTGTTAATCTTCAGATGGTTATCCATTCCCATAATATAAAATAATCCAGGATTACTATCCATCTTCACAATGTATAATTAACAAAGACATTACCAACGACAAGTGCAAAATTACTAAACTTTGCCTTGACAACAGTTTGAAATCCATTTCCATAATATATAATAATCCAGGATTACCAACTTTCTTCACAATGTTTAATTAACAAAGACACTAACCACTACAAGTGTCAGCGATTATTATAATCAAGCTCTTCAGAAACAGCTTGAATAGCAAACAATATACAAAAATGGATTAAAAAAGTTTATTTTATAACTTTATTACTATTTGATTTACAAGTGCTAACATTTCTTCACTCACAACTTCAACAACATTCACTTCAGACAAATACATTAATAACTACTATTTATCATTTATTAGGCTAAAGATTATTATATTTAATCAAGAAAGCTAATATACAATATATAATCAATAAACGTTATTAAACAAATTTGGATACTACTCATTATTCAGACGCCAAATCATATGAAAAAGTGTCAAATGATTCAAATGATTCTTCAATAGGTACAAATATACATATATACAGTATTTAAAAAATAAATATTAATACGATATGTTTGCTTTTTATATGTTTTTTTATCTTTGTTTTATTTAGATTTTGTTTATTTTATATACATTACAGTAGAAAATTGTAAAAATGATATATGTAATTATTGTAACGATTATTGCTGCATTCAGTTATAACTGTCCTTGAGAAAGATATCGTTAATGTCATCCTAATTACCATGAATAACGTTAACATCTGTAAATATTTGAAATTATTATTTAATCTTTCTATCAATATGTGATTATGTTACTTTTGTATTGATTTTATCTATGTAGTATAGATATTCAAAAATCATATTATCAGCCTCCAAAATAAGTAAAACAAATATTTTTTTCGAAAATATAAAAATATTACGGACAATATATTATGTTTACTATTATTTTGTCCCTGGATCAATGCCCTATGTGGTTAAACTAATGGGAACGTGAAGAATTTAGAAGTTAAAGATAACTGGACTGAAACCTAAACTATAATAGCTTAAACGTTCTAAAGAGCTTATAACCTTTTACTTTTATTGTTCAGAATATTGCATGACCTTGAAATTGACCACCCATGCAACTAACCATTAGGTAGATTAGTTTTATCATTTAATGACTTGTGATTTTACAGTAAGTAAAGTCTGTTATTTTTAAGAAATAGTCTACTAATAACGTTTATTATTTTACTACGTTTTGATTTACAAGTGTCAAAACCATTACAACCACAATTTTGACATCATCCACTTCAGATAAATACAATAGTGATTATTGTCAATCATCTAGCCCAAATATAACATTTAAATCTCAGTTATAGACTAATATATTTGACATTTTAATTAAAAATACATACTGTGCAGTTATTCACATTTCTCTTTCCCATGTATAATATATTTTTATATATAAATAAAATGTCCATTAATTAGACAAAATTGTAATCATAACAAAAATAATAAATATAACAGTAATAAACTATTATAAACAGTCTTTCAATTCACAGAAGTAATTTCTGTTAATTTCTTAAACCTCCCTCAACTGCCATTAAATTAAAAACAAAAAACAAAGAGGGAACAAACATTACCAATTCAAAACCCATGAATCCTGTATTTTAATGTTAGCAGCTTGTCTATTTATTAAATGCATTTTATTTCTATTTATAAAAATTGCCTCCTTTATTTTTCTTTTATTATGGTTTCTCTCTTCATGAAGAATTTTCACACTTTCAAAATCAAATTTTAATTTATATTTACATGTTTTTTTTATGATCAAATAAAATTGAAACAGTCATTAAATCACCATTATTTCTACTTTTTACACACTTCTATAACAATTCATGCTCCTTTAATCTATTCTTTATACTGCACCTTGACTCACCTATATATGACAACATACACTCACAAAAAAAATGATATACAATATTACTTTTCTGCTTGACAGGTATGACATCCTTAGAATTATTGACTAATTTATTAATATTGTTTGGAACATAGAATGAAACATTAAACACATTCTTATATATATCCTTAAAAAATTTCACTTGTGGATTTGAAATAAATGGAATAGATATCCATTGTTTATTATCAATCTTCATTTCCTTTAAACCATTATAGCTTTTTTTAAATTAACATAAAGTATTGTTTATTTGTTCCATTTTATAACCAATATCAAGTAATTCCTTGGCAAATATCTCAATATTTTTCAATTTATTACATTGGTAATGTCATAATTTTTCATTATGAAACAAAAAAGATCTGAAACTTGTCATCTTATGCATTATATATTCCCTTTGTTGCAAGGCTTGATTATTATTTTATAATTTAATATATCGTTATATCTTGTAATAATTAAATAAAAGTATTTAATACTTTTGTCCTGTTGCTTTTCAATAGTCCATTTCAAGCCATTTAAATTATTTATTTCCTCTATAAGCAAATTTATAGTATTAGTATTTCTACAAACAAAAACACCATCCACATACCTTTTGTAAATTTTAATATCTTTAATAGAACAATGACTGCTTCAGCTTTCTTTGATCATGAAAAAAAACCCATGTAAATCTAAATTTAAATTTAATGTGGAAAGTGTAAAAATTCTTCATAAAGAGAGAAACCATAATAAAAGAAAAATTAAAGAGGCAATTTTTATAAATAGGAATAAAATGCATTTAATAAATAGACACGCAGCTAACATTAAAATACAGAAATCATTGGATTTGAATTGATGATGTTTGCTTTCGTTTTGGTTTTTTATTTTTTTTTATTTAATGCAGTTGAGGCAGGTTTAAGAAATTAATGGAAAGTACTTCTGCGGATTGAAATAATAATAGTTTATTAGCATTATATTTATTATTTTTATTATGATATATATATATATATATATTAAACAATCTCAACAATACCACACATTTCTTTAAAATCATATGAATAATGATACAATAAAAGACAAATGACACCCAAGATGCTGCTGAACCATCACTCAGCAGTTGGCCTAGGTAATCATCTCTTGTATATAATAACTTGTTACATTTTGATTTAAAAGTATCAAACCCACTCTGCCCACAACTTTGATACTATCCACTTTAGATAAATAAAATAATGATTATCACCAATCATTTATTAAACTAGAGATTGTCTCTAGCCCAGATATAATCTTTAACCTCAGTTTAAATTAAACATGGACACATAAATTTATTCACATTTCTCTTTCCCATGTGTAATATCTTTATAAATATATTAAATAATGTCCACACTACCACACATCCCTTTAAAATCATATGAATAAAGATGTTATACACATAAACAAAAGGTTGAGAATTATTTCCCTAAATCTCCATAGATGCAGTGAATCTAGCAATTTATTACATCATTTGGCTCAGACCAATGAATATTTGAACTCATAAGTAAATATTATAATGTGTGTAATCTTATATTATATTTACAGTCAATAGACTTTTTTCTAGGACCACTTCTCCAAAAGCTATTGCAGCGAAATTCATGCATTTCACTTGATGAATAATGAAGTAATTTATGAATGTTCCATTTGCCCTTTTTATAGATCACATATTAAATAGATCCTTTTGTACAACTTCTTAATCGACTTAAGTATAGAAAGACTTGCAAAATTTACTGTACATTAATCACAAATGGCATGAATAAATAAACTTATAAATGAGTGTTCATACTCGCTAACTCATACTTCACTTTAAAAATTTGGGAATTGTTTTACAAAAAAACAAAACAAATTAAATACATTTTTTGTAGGACAGTTTTATTAACTATGGGACTTGCAGAATTCGCTATATTCCATAAACATATATCAATGAATAATTGAACTTATAACTGTGTATTATATAATTTGTTCAGCTTGTTATATATTTAGTAAAAAATTACAGCTTACTTCTTTAAAAATGTGAGAAAAACGGTTAAAAGGAAGATTCTATTGAGAAAACAGCCAAACCTTTGTTAATGAAAGAAACTTTAAAAAATTTTTTTTATTGTGTGGTAGAGGGCTTAAACTCAGCACAGATGACTACATTTTGTCTATGATTTTTATTGACTGTGGATTTTTTTTCTTCTTCAAAAAACATGTTCTTTGACATAAGGCTAATTTATAGTTCTCTCTCATATATAAATAATGTACTGATTTACTACCATATATTATGAAGATGCTTAGGAAAAATGTTGGAAGCAGTTTTAATGCTTTTGAGATAAGTTGTACATGATAGGTTTTTATCTATGAATTATTGCTTTGTTACTCAATGGGTTAAGATAATATTCTACCATTAATAATTCTAATGATAAAATAAATAAATGTAATTCCTATCCAAATCTGTCTTGTCTGAAACTCATACTAGTTGCTATCTTTAGAAATATTACCAAATTTACCACTTCCTTTATTTTGCTATAATATCTCATATGAATGAAATTTATCAAACTACTTTCAACACTTTTTAGCAAAAATTTTTTATTGTACCTATATGCATACACAATCTCATGTTTTAACTGTCCTTCAGCCTTCTTCAGAGCCAATTTTACTTTAATTTTTGGTCTAAAGAAGAAAGCAGGACATTCAAAACATAAGATTTGTATGCATATAGGCACAATAAAAGGTTTTTACTAAAAAGTGTTCAATATAGTGGATAAATTGCATTTAGTTTCTACCTTGTGAGACATTTATAAATGGATCTACTGTACCTAAAATTTTGAATCTAATCTGCCTTTCCATAAGTAAACATCTTTTACTTTTTTAAATATCAGGTATCAATTGGAGAAAAAGTGCATTATATCCCATAAACATGTTCACTATACCCACACCTTTTAATGAATGATATATCAGAAATGATTCTGTGTATATGCTTAGGACATTACAGAATAGAAAAGTATTTAGTAGTACCATTTCACATTTATTGATTACTTAATATTTCACAGATGATAGAACAAATAAAATAACACCAGGTGTCAATTGGAGGGAAAATGCATTATATCTTATAAACATGTTCACTATATCCACATCTAAAGCTGCCTTTTAATGAAAGTCATAGGTCAGAAATAAATCTAGATATATGCTTAGGACACCACAGGCTAGAAATATATTAAGTAGTACTATTTTCCATTTATTGATTACTCAATATTTTCATAGGTGATAAAACTGAAGTAAAAATAGATTTGCTAAATAAAAATTCTGTGTATCTAGTGTCATGTGATTTTATTTGTTATATATAATAGATATTTGCTAGTCATTAACTGAATTGTGTGAGTTTTTTTTAAACGTCATAATGATTGAAATGTACATAGATAGTAAGACAGTTTATAATCTCAATGCATGCACATTGGTTTTGCATGCAACATGAGTTTAAATCTGTCCATCATAAAAGTTGATAATTTTTTTCATGATATAACCAAGTTTACAAATTTTCTTACAATTAACCTTTCTTTGTAACTATTCAATATTAGTCAGCAAATAGGAATTCACTATTACATAGCTTAAAGATAAAGAAGGATGGGAAAAAACAGTTTTCATCATCCAGCAATTACCAATCTATGATGAGTCAATAGAAAGTATTTGCGTTGTAGTAGATAATTAAAAACTGCTGTGAATTTAACTAATCTTATGTAAATTTCTGAGTGAATGCATTTTAAAATTTGTAATATAAACGCCTTTAGAAAATTGAAAGTTACAAACTCTTTTCATTTCAATAAAAATTTTATTAACAATAAATAGTGGTTACATACTAATAAAGGATAAATAAATGAATAAATTGTACAATAATATGATTATATAATGTTCTGGCTGCAGAAAGGAGTTTGCGATTAACTGAAAGGAGACCCTTTGATTCCTCTTGGAGGCCTTAAAGGAACCGAGCAGGGCAAATTCCTAATGTCCACTCCATACGTTCTTGTCGTTGCAGCTGTTATTACTATGTGATTATTCATATAGTATACAAACATGGATGGGCTGCTCAGTTTATTAGCTTTTTACCTCTGAGTTTAAGATCAAGAAACACCATGGTCTTTCTTCTCAGTGCCTGATAAGGCAGAATGAATGTTTGTGTAAATGATAAATATTTTTCCAATACATATATACAATTATGACAGACAAAAATAAAGCATGGCCCTTATTCTCAGGAGGCTGTAAAGTCACCAACCAAGGCAGCGGTTGGTGGCTGAAGGCAGAGGGTGCTAAGAATCCCCTGATTGCGGACCCAGGCTGCCATTTGATGATGACTTTTTATTTAGGTACTTACAACTACAGATCACTTTCAAGTGAAGGAAGATTGCAAGAATTAGAAGAAGAACTGTCTTATATTAAATGGGACATTATTGGACTTTGTGAAGTTAGAAGAAAAGCAGAAGAAACAATTGATTTAAAAAGTGGACATATACTCTATTATAAAGGCACACATATTGGAAATACAAGTGGAGTAGGATTCATTATAAATAAAAAGTGGAAGAACAATATTGTGGAGATTGATGGTGTATCGGACATAGTGGCAAGATTAGTTATACAACTTAATAGCAGATACCAAATGCAGATAATTCAGGTTTATGCCCCAACAAGTTCTCATAGTGATGAAGTAGTAGAAGATTTTTATATGGATGTACAAAAGGCTTTTGATCAGAGTAAACAACATTTTAAAATTGTTATGGGAGACTTTAATGCTAGAATTAGTAGACAAATGAAAGATGAAATTGCTGTAGGTAATTTTGGTTATGGTAATAGAAATGAGAGAGGACATAGACTTGTGGAGTTTGCAGAAAAAGAAAAACTTTATATTATGAATTCATTTTTTGAAAAAAATGTTAAAAGGAAATGGACATGGAAGCATCCAAATGAAGTTACAGCAGAATTGGATTATGTTTTGACTAACAGAAAATACATATTTCAAAATTGTAATGTTCTTAATAAATTTAACACAGGAAGTGATCATCGATTAGTAAGGTGTAAGTTACGTGTTAATGTAAAACTAGAGAGACAAAAATTATTAAGAAAAACAATATTTACAGTTGATATTCCTAATCTTCAGAAACATTCTAATGAATTTAAATTAGAACTTACAAATAGGTTTCAAGTGTTAGGAGATTTTGAACATGATTCAGATTTGAATGAAATTAATATGAAAATAGCTGATACACTTTTAAAAACTGCAACAAACATAGCTGGTAGAAAAAAGCAGCAATTGACTAATAAAATTTCTACTGAGGCTAGAGAATTTATGAAGAAAAGAAGGAATATGAAGATATACAAAAATGATGTATTAAAAAGAATTGGATATCTTGAATTTTGTAAAATGGTAAGGAAAAGAGTTGAAAATGATATAAGAAATTATAACTGTGAAATAGCAAGGAAAGCTGTAGTAGAAAATAAAAGTCTCAAAAATGTTAAACAACATTTTGGTATTGGTAGGAAATTTATATCTGCAATAAGAAAAAAAGATGGAATTATTACTAAAAAGAGAGATGACATCATGAAATTGGTAGAATATTTTTATCAAGAATTATATAGTAATAAAGAACAAGTACCTCCTATATCTATTACATCTTCCGAATTGCCCAGAATTTTAAATAAAGAAGTGAGACATGCAATTAAGTGTATGAAGAAAGGAAAGGCTCCAGGAAATGATGGAATTATAATTGATATATTAAAAGA
Source organism: Epiperipatus broadwayi (assembly GCA_028023455.1). Classification (NCBI taxonomy): domain Eukaryota; kingdom Metazoa; phylum Onychophora; class Udeonychophora; order Euonychophora; family Peripatidae; genus Epiperipatus; species Epiperipatus broadwayi. Next base: position 1,590,218 of record JAQFVV010012513.1, read on the forward strand.
CGCAGGTGAAGAAATAGAAACAATTTTAGCAAAGTTATATATCAAATGTCTAAATGATAAAGATGTATCGGAAGATTGGAAGAATGCAGTAATAATATTAATATTTAAAAAAGGTGATAAAGAAGATATTAGAAATTACAGACCTATCAGCCTTTTATCAGTTTTATATAAAATTTTTACCAAGATAATTACAACTCGTCTACAGAGAACTTTGGATTTCCACCAACCAAGAGAACAAGCTGGATTTAAAAGTGATTTTAGTACAATAGATCATATCCAGGTATTGAGAGAAGTCATAGAAAGGACAAATGAATATGAGTTGTCATTATGTTTTGGATTTGTAGATTATGAAAAGGCATTCGATTCTATACACATTTATTCAGTGATTAAAGCATTGGATCATCAAGGTATAGATCCAGGATATTGTCATATTTTAAAGAATATTTATAAAAATGCAACAGCAACAATTAGATTACATAATGATACTGGAAAAATCAATATTGAGAAAGGTGTAAGACAAGGTGACTCCATATCTCCAAAACTCTTTACAGCAGTGCTGCAAGAAGTATTTTGTGGATTAAAATGGGAAACTAAAGGAGTGAAAGTAAATGGAGAGTATTTAAGTCATTTAGATTTCGCAGATGATGTAGTTGTTTTTGCAAATAATGCTTCAGAGCTGCAGGAAATGTTGCAGGAGTTAGCAGATGAAAGTAGAAAAGTAGGACTAAAGATAAATGTTAAAAAGACTAAAATAATGTTTAATCGATTTGCTCAAAATATGAAAATAAAGATTGATTATGAAGAATTAGAAGAAGTTAACAGTTACAAATACCTTGGTCAGATTATTAATACAGATGGAAACATAATGGAGGGAATTAATCATAGAATTAAACTTGGCTGGAGTGCTTTTGGTAGAAATAACTTGATACTAAAAGAAAATATGCCTATGTGTTTGAAAAGGATGGTTTTTAACAAATGTGTTTTACCAGTTCTTACTTATGGATCTGAGACTTGGACACTTAATAGAAGAGCAATACAGAGACTTCAGACCACTCAAAGAAGTATGGATAGATGTATGTTGGGAGTAACAAGAGATCGAAAACGCAATGTATGGGTAAGACAACAAACAGATGTTACTGACCTTATTGAAAAAATTAAAATATTGAAATGGAGTTGAGCTGGACATCTTGCTAGAAGAGATGATAATAGATGGACAATTGAAATTTTAAACTGGCTTCCAAGAGATTGTAAAAGACCCAGAAAGAGGCCACATGTGAGATGGATGGATGAAATAAGAAAATGTGCAGGGGTGTTGTGGAGAAGAGAAGCTAAAGATCGGAGAAGATGGATTAAACTTGGAGAGACCTTCATCCTGAAGTGGATTGATAATGGTTGTTGATGATGATGATGATAATGTTCTATTTGTTATCTGGCTAGATTATGTTATGAGAGCACAATGTTATACTCTTATGTGGTTAGGTATAGTGAAGAGATTCTAAGAACTTGTTTAATGGTATTAGCATTTTTAATATAAACATAAATATTTTCTTTTATAATTGACTATTCTATAATTCTGGGTAGGTGGGAGTTGATAATCAGGAAAAGGAAAGAGCAATTAAAGACCAGATGATCTGTTTTTTTCTCAATGTTATTTTGTCATAATTTGTCTTGCTTCCATTAGCAAGTGATTTTTAAAAATTAGTCTATTTTTTTTTTCTTTTATTAAGAATAGTTTTTGCCTTATGATTTAATGTATAATCAAGTAGTCTATTTATTTTTTCCTTTTATTAAGAATAGTTTTTGCTTTATGGATTAATTTATAATTTCTTTCTAACAGCATAAAATTAGAATTGTCTTTTGATTATCTCAAATATCTCTTAGGCTAGAAGTTTATTTGTCTTCTCTTCAAGATCGTAATTCTTTTCAAGTTCTGAACACAAGACTGCAGTAACACTTGCACTATTATATCACCTCTGCTGCAATTCACTCTTTTGCAGCTATTCTTAGAGAATAATTTGCTAGTTTTATGATTATTTAGTGGCAAAAACTGGAAGTAAAACATTAAATTTTAATTTTTTAAAAAAACCTCAAGATGACAGTATTTTCCAAAAACCTATCACAAAGAATGTAACAGTGTTGTTGATTGGCAGTTTCTCAATTTTTATGCCTGAGAGTATTTGTGAAGACTTTTAAGAGTGTTCAATGTTTTGTTTACATTTGAAAATGAAAATGTATATTTTCTTATGTAGTCCTTTTATTTGTGATTATTTGTTTTAAATTAGTTGTGAAATCTTACAAAATTATTTATGATTATACTCAGATTTTATTCAAAAGTGTTTGCTTTTACAACTAAATTTAAGAGAAATATTAATAATGTAAAACAAGTTGTAATTGGCTGAAAAAGTAACTTCATAACAATGATGTAGTCATATTCTATCATATTTTAATAATTGTAAGTTGAGTTCGAACTTGTAAAACTGAACTTCATTGCTTCATGTAATGCTAACAATAATTAATTTGAAATTTTAAATTGGAGTCAAATATCTTTTATTTCATGTTTAAATATCTTTATCAACAATTAAGGTAATTAATGTAATAGCAAAAAGTTATTAATCTTATTACATATTTAATTTTTTTTATATTTGCAAAGTTGAAATATTTTCGTAAATTATTTTAATTTATAAAGTTATGTTTCTAATAAATAATTAAAAATTTGTGGGAACCAAATAAAAAATAATGGACATTTTTTAAAGCTAAACTGTTGGGAATTTAATTTAAATAGACATTAGGGGCTATCAAAAAATGGAAAATTATTAGAGAGCTAAAATATTTTTTATATCTACACATGAAATAAATAAAAAGACTTATATTTTTATCTTAAAGATAATGTTAAAATATTTAATATGCAAATATATTTAAAACACTTTTATCATGAATTAACAAACATTTGCAATCATCATACAAAAAGAAACTTTTCAATACTACAATCTTAGTATATTCATGCCATGAAACATGTCTTGAGGTACTGCTTCATATAATATTTTGAACATGTGATTAATAAAGATTTGAAATTAATAAGTAATTGAATTATGATTAACTGTTTAACTGCCAATTATAATAAAAATGGGTTTTCTATTATCTTACAAATATTCTCCACATTTCCTTAGCATTTCTATTTGTAGTCAATACAAATATTCTAATATTATTTGTACATGTGATAATATAACTTTTGTTGATAACTATTGTTATTTAGGTAATTTTATTGAGTCAAGGTTATTCTGATCAAGCCATATTGCATATTTATGTTCTCAGTTATACAAAATTAATTACATAATTTGTTATCTAGTGAAGTTTTTGCCTAGATCAACTCTAATGACTATTTAATTTGTTTGTTATCAAAGTATATTGCATTTTAATATTTTTATTTAAGGTGGACTTATTTCATCACCCCTATCCTCATTATGTACATTACAAAATTGTGCCATGTATAGTATTTTGGTAGGCTTAGACTGACTTCTGTTCATGATAGCTATGTTAATTCTTATGTGTTGTCTGTTCTTAAACTATATAAGTATAGAATTATTAGTGATATATTTTGTAGTCATTCCTTATTGTGTCATAAGATGTCAGTTGTGAACACTCATTTAGCTAAGAATTTATAATTGATGTTGCCTGATTTTTATTTAGAAAGTAATCATAGGCAATTTAGTTCCAATAATTACAGATTGTTTAGTTCTTTTGTTATTGACTATTCAATAAATGTTGAGCATCTATTTTTTCATACATTCAAAAAACGTTTGAGACTTTGGGTTATTATTATATCTGTAATCATATGTATTATTATTATTGTTTTAATATTTGTATGCATTGTACTTGAGTAATGTTTAAACATATTTTATACATTTTGTTATGTGTGTAATTAATTTTATATTTATTCTCTATATTTATTGTTCATTCTTTGTATTAATTTTTGTATGTTTTTCTCTATATGATTTTTTTCTTCAGATGTTTAATAAACTATACTTATTATTAATACTTTTTCGTTGTTGTAATTAATATAATAACTTATGGATAATTCCTGCAGAAGTTGTGCTTGTTGGAGTTATTCTCTCTTATATATGTATGTATTGTTTGTTTAATAAAATAAATAATTGTTATTATTAATTTTCAAAGTAACTATTGAAAAATAATAATAGGTTACAGATTTAGAAGACAAAATATTAAGCATTACAGTGTTAAAAAAAAGAAAAACATTAACTACAATAAGAAGATATATATAAAAAAGACGAAACAAAAAAAAATGAACAATGTAAAACACATGTATAGAATTAAAATACGGCAAACAGTAAATAAATTTAATATATTATAAAATAATATCATTTTTGTATTGTTATTTTTGATTTTGAAATTATTAATATACAAGACAAATACTTTTCTAATCTAAAAAAATCAAACTACTACTACTACTAATACTACTACTTCTATGACTACTAGTATTAGTACTACTAATATTACTACCAGTACTACTAATACTAGTACTACTACCACTGCCACTACCAGTACTACTACTACTACTATGACTACTACTACTATTACTACTAGTATTAGTACTATTACTATACTACAACTACTATTAATACTAGTACTATTACTACTACCACTACTAGTACTACTGCTACTACAACTAGTCCTAGTATTAGTACTACTACTGCCACTACTACTATACTACTAGTAGTACTACTACTATTACTATTAGCAGTAAAAGTAGTACTTCTACCACTGCTACTACCACTACCACTATTTCTACTCCTCCTACTACAATTAGCTAATGTCACTTTTGTTATTATTTTTCCATTCTAAAAATTTTTTTTCACTTGTTAAAAGTCTTTTTATAGAAATGTTTAACCCTTTTGTTTGATATACAACCCATTACCAAACATTGTTAAGAGGTGCTGTTATTGGGCCCAGAGTGAATCACTCATGGTTTTTCTATAGTGTTAAGTTTCTGTGTGTTTGATAGTAAAATTTAAACTGAAATGTAAATTACATGATAATAATTTCAATAAAAATCGCTAGATGTCAGTAGTATTCAAAAATAGCATTCAGTGGTTGCAATTTTAAGCACAGAGAATCAAGTAATGGAGATTTCTCATTCGTTGCAATGTTATCATTACGCTGTCAAGCCTGCCACTTTTGTTCAAAATCTAGAAATTGAAAATCATTGGTTTACAGTATAATTTATTTTATTTTTGTAAATTTAAATTAATTATTAGTTTTTGATGAATGTCCAATATTAGATTGAGACTATATTGAAAATTTTTGTTTTTACAAAAAAATAAGTGAAATGCCAACAATTCTAATATAAAATAGAAAGTTATAATAGAAATAGATTTTTTGAAATAGTATTAAATATTAACTTATCACTTTGTTTATATGTTTATTCTGATTAAAAAAACATTTTAGAAAACTGTAACATCAATTTGGACTGCCAGATGTAGCATGATATTTCATCATGGCTGTGATGACTCAATGGTTAATCGAATTTTTCAAGTCTCTCTAAAAGATAAAAGATGAGGATAAATGAACTTGTCAGCCTTGGTTAATTGACCAAACCTGGAGCCAGATGAGGCTAGAGTCCTAATTCATGTATTTCTTAAGCCTGAATTTTAAAATTTCTCCTATCCACAGAATAAATATATCCCATCTTTCACTTAAGAATAATCTAAACTTTAACTATGTAGTTCTTTCATACATCCTATATATTTAATACCCAAACTTTGCATTAGTTACATACTTTACAATTAGTTTACCTATATCAACTTATAAATATTGTTATGGTCCTCATTACTCTTTGGGCCAGGATAATCATTAATCAATGGAATTTCCAAACCTTATACATAGGTTTCACATACTTTATATTCCTAGCTAATTAAGCATATGCTGCACTGCCTTAAGGCATTAGGATAATCTTTGATTTTATTTATATTAATTTATGTTTCTTTCATACTTGCTTTAATTAACTATCATGATTTTCTTATGCTGCTCTTAAGACTGTTATTGATCTAATACAACTTTTGATTTGTCTATATACATGACTTGCATACCACATTTATATGTATACCTTGAAACTTTCTTATTGACATAATTTTATCCTATCATTAATTTCTTTTGTATCGGCTCTAATGTGTAAATAAAGTTTTAATTTTTGAAAGTAAAACTGTAACATGAAATGGTTTTAATTTTTTGCAACATAGATACCATTGAGTTCACTTTTAGAGAGCTATGGGATTCTGGTCCTTCTCACCAAAAAATGCACTCAGCCATGTCTAAGTTGCAAAAGGAAAAACCATTTCATGTTGCAGATTTGAAATATGTTTCACACTAAAATTATAAACAAAGTAAAAACTTAACTACTTGAATGTATCCTTTATTCAGATTCGCAATTTTAATTTCAATTTTGTTACTTATTAAGTATTATTGGTTCCTAAAATATTTGTTTTAATGCAAGGAAATAAAAATAAATCCTCTATTCTAGTTATAATTTCAGTTAGTTATTCCTTTTTGTTTATATTTTGTTATATTAAATTTAACATTTTTCATTTGCAAAGTCAATATTTTTTTTCTCATGTGTCATAGCATCAGCCGGGAAGCAACCCGCTAACCTGGGACAACTGCTTGTAAAGCAGCTGTCGCTGCCCTCTCGACCACCAATGCTTGACAAAAGTCAATATTTAATATAAATAAATTGAAATATGCAAATAATTGATTACAAATGAAAGCTTATTCATTGAAAATAAGCATAAAAGTTTATGAATTTTTCCACTATAACATCAGAATAAAATTATGTACAATATTATTGACAATATGATAGTTATTACAATTTTTTTAGTCGGGAATAATTATTTTTTCATTTTTAATAATTTTTAAGTTAACAATAAGTATATTTAAAATATTGCCTTTATAACAGTAAAATTATTAGAAATAAAATATGGTACAATTCAATTTATTCTAATTTATTTAAATGCATTAATGTAAACTTTAATATTCCTATTACTATACGTAAAATAAAATACTAGATGATAGATATATAATAACTAAATTCTCAGAAGACCCTGTTTGAGAAAGTTTGTTATTAATAGTATCAAGTTCATAGATATCATTAATCTAAACTAGAGTAATCTATAATTTACTTTTGTATAAGGTATGTTTTGTGTTAATAAATCAAGGGTATGAAATATATATATATATAATGATAAATAATATTTTAATATTGTCTAAATATAATATCATATGAAATTTACCAAGTCTCAGCTAGAGGGCAATTCAATTATTATTCAAAATAAACTAAGTAAATTTCACATGTCATTTTATTTATCCCATTTTCCTCATTCACAAGTCAACCTGAGTAACCAATAAATAAACTCTAAAAGCAAACCAATGGTTTCCAGGTTTCACTGTTACAAGCAGACTTCTTAAGTTTAAAGAACTACAAAATAACAACATATTTAAACTAAACATTACCCACAATTCCACTTACTTCCCATACACCCTTAATATTAAAAGTAGTTTTGTAAGAAGGTATATATAAGTCAGAGTAGTTTCAGCTTAAATGAAAGAATAAAAATACATAAAAGAAGTCTTAGAAATAAATATCTTAGTTCTGCTTTATATAACCATAAAAAAGATACAGGTCTCACTATTAATTTTGATAAGATTGTCTTCTTTGAGAGAAATGAAATAAAAGAAGAATTAAAGAATCTTTATAATTAAAAAATTATGATTCTAAAGCAATTAACACTTTTAAAAGTTCTTTAAATATTAACAGAGTATGACAGGTAAGTGGAATTATGGGTAATGTTTATGTTTTATTTTGTAGTTCTTTATACTTGAGAAGTCTGCTTGTCAGAGTGAAACCATTGATTGTGTTTTAGAGTTTATTTTTGGCTATTCTGGCTGAGTTGTGAATTTGGGATAATTTTGATAATTTATTGTCTAGTTTAGTTAGTTTAGTCTTATGCTATATGATCTATTTAAAACTTTGTATTTTATAGTCTGAAAGACCATTTGTAATTACATTTTCATCAATAGAACATCTTGTATTTAGCTTCTTACATTCTTGGGTATGCAAGAACAGCTCTCATGTCCAAAAGCATTTTTTTACAGTTTAAATCAAGTAATACAACAGCAATTTTGTTCTCTATACCCATATTATTTTTTTATTTTTTACTTTTTTAATATTATGTTCAAATTCAAAGCTATAACCTATGCAGATCCATATTTGGTAACTATGATTAATCTTTTTTTATCATCAGGCTAAAATTCTAAAATTCAAAACATCTTTAAGATCTTTTTAAATCAACACATATGCAATATAACAACATAATTTAATTATTCACTAAAAACATTTTAAAACCATAGTATAACTGAATCAAAATTATGACATTAAATGTAACAGTGTGCTTTTTACATTTATCAATCATCTTCAATGCTTTCTGTGCCATTTTGAAATCTTCCAAAGCACTTGAAAATATTTTTACAACACATGGTTTTGCTGTCATACATAGTTTGAATCATTTCAAATGTTTAGTAGCAGTTTAATGTTAGTGTATTTTTCAAGTAGTGTTCCATTATGAATTAAGATACAAAATACATCATCCATATTTTGTGTCATAAGCTATGATTCAGAAATGGTAGATCCTTAAATTTTTTTGTGATAGATAATTATTTATGTCCCTATGTAACACATAGATTTATTCAAAGATGGCTTTGAAACAGTTAGTGGAGTAACTGTTCACACTTTTTTACTGGAACATACTTATATGACATCATGGTGGTTACTATATAGTTTAGGAAAGTCTTAAATGCAGACATCCTTTGTAAACCAATTACTCAATCTTAAAATAGAGGGCGCTAAAGTAAAGAGCAGCTCTTATTATATTTTAGCAGATAGAAGCTATAATAAATTTCATTTTTTATAAATTTTACATTCAACAATATTGTGATTAATAAATAAAATAATTTTAAAAGGAAAATTGGTTTTAAAATAAAATTCAAAATTATAATAATATTCATACTTCCTTCCATATTTTCAATATGCTGCTTTTATATATATATATATATAGTATAAAATTTCCTATTGCAAACTACTCAAAGCTTATAAAGATGAAAATGTATTCATGGTCAATCAGAAATAAATAGTTCACATCAAGCATCTTTATTTGTAATTTTAATAGAAATTACAAGTAGACAATTTATATTAGAAGTTTTCAAAAGATATTAAATGAATATTTCTTTTGTTGTAATAATTTCTGGTGAAATAAAATTATCAGTAATACTTAAGTAACCTTTCTCTCCAAAATTGTGCTAAGAGAATAAATATCACAATACTATATAATAGATGTACAACTGAAATCTTAAACCGGATTTCAAGAGATTGTAAGAGACCCAGAAAGAGACCACATGTGAGATGAATGGATGAAATAAGAAAGTGTACATGGGTGATGTGGAGAAGAGAAGCTTAAAGATCAGAGAAGATGGACTGAACTTGGAGAGACCTTCATCCTGCAGTGGTTTAATAATGGTTGTTGATGATGACTATATAATAGATATAAAACGAGTTGTTTGAATGATGAATAAAGAAGACTAGTTAAATAACATACTATGACAAATAAAAAAAGATGTTATGCATTACAGGTATTTGTTAAAACAAGTAGAAAACTAAGTAATCTGGATTCAAAAAAATATGCTGAAATAAAATTGTATAAATGATAACTTTTGATAATGTTTTACAACTGTTAGTTAATATGTATTTTTGAGATATTAAAATTTTCTCTCTCTCTCTCTCTCTCTATATATATATATATATATATATATATATATTCATACTTATAAAAATAACATTCTGGATTTAATCCTTATAATAAACATGCGTTAGAAGTAAAAATGGACATCCTTTTATTCTAGTTAAATTAAAGACAAAAAAGGGATCTATTATGGGTGATTATGGGTTACTAGAAAAAAGTTGTTTAACTTTAAGTCTGTTGATAATAATGAATAATTTCCTAGGAACATCATGATAAAAATATCAGTTATTTACATAAACATATTCCCACATCTTTTTTATGCCATAATAAATCTACAAAAATATTTAATGTATATATAACTTATAACTATTTATGGTGATGGTTAGAATCTAAATTAATTATGAATTGCATATTTTCAATCTTTATATGTATAATATTTTCTGGTTTATAATCCTTATTAAATCTTGAATACTAAATGAAGGTGGGAGGTCTCTTTTAGCTACTAGCTGACGATAATTTCTGATGGCCAATGCTTGTTTTTAATTGGCAGTTTGCTTTATTATATCATATCTAAAAATCATTTTCATAAAAAATAAACTATCTATACCTGTTATTTATATAAATTTACTGTAGAACTGGTATAAATAAAAGATTGCATTTAAAAAAGATTCATCTTTTAAATACAAAAAGTGTTTACTATTTTCAGTGGTCACTGTCTATGTCACATGACTGTGATTTTTGTGAACTAAAATTTACCAGATACTTCCACATTTGTAAAAATATTTCAGCAATAACATTTATTAAAAATTACTAATTTATAACACTCATCTCTTGATGGCAGAGTGTATTAAAATAAGGAAAATAGGAAAAGATGTGGAACTTTGTTTATGTTAATATTTATATGTTTACTGTAGCACTTTATAAATATCAAGAGATTGTTTTTAAAAGAGGTTTCCCTTTTAAATGCAAAAGGTGTTTACAATTTCTACATATTTAACCATATATATTAATAATGCAAAAGATGTTTACAATTTCTACATATTTAACCATATATATTAATAATACGTTTGATACGGTGAAATTTTTTTTTATGTAATAATTTGTAGGCTTTTTTTATATATATTATAAATTGCAGAATTAGTGCTTTCAGAGCCCTTGATGCTCCATATTTATAGTCTTTACAGATTACTAATGTTATATGCAAATGTATGCAAATTTCCTCCTATACTATTCATTTTTTGGAAATTGCAAAACAAGTGTCTCTTCTATTTATTGATTTGACATTGTATATATATATATATATATATAGAGAGAGAGAAAGAGAAAATTAAACAAACCTCCTAGGATGCTTCATATTGTTAATATTATAATTGTAACTGTAGATAGAATGAGATATTAATAATATTTTAAATAATGATGATATTTGTAAAACATATTTTGAAGAAAAATAAATGTGAGTAAAGTTAGATTTATAACTAGAAAAAAAAAACATCAGCATCACATTAGTAATTGAAAAGATAAACAAGCCACTTCAATATTTATAAATATTCTATAACAATTATCTAAAAATTAATATGATTATATTATCAGATAAGAATAAAAGCATTAGGTTAATCTGGTGGTACAAGTGTCAGTGATCTGACAACTAAGCAATAATATTATAATGTGCAATTGATAACTTTTTGTAGATTGATATAGTAAATAGAGGCAAATTATGATCATAATGGCTAGAGAATATTTTACTAAATGAAGTTAATTTGTAGAATATTTGCATTTCATTCTATTATAAATTGTATGAATATTTAGGATGGAATTTCTTAAGGCGCAAAATGTTTGAATTCTTATTTGGTAATATCATTACTTTCATTTTACCATAGAATAATCTCATAAATGAAGGCATTGAAAAAAGATAACTGACAACTATGGTTCCTTGTTATGTTGAACTTGCAATCAACAGTAGTGTCTTATATGACTACATTATACTTGCTAAAATCATATAGATGTATTAAAAAGCCAAGTAATATGGATTTCATTTTCAATTAGCACTCATCAGTTGTCCGATGTCACACCTCATGTGTCTTAATTACTCTCATTATTTATTAATAGGAAATGTTACAATTTGCTTTGAAAGGGTCAAATATACTGCATCCTTGATTATGCTACCCTCTTTCCCAAATAAATACTTTAATGTAGTTATTATTAATCAGTTTTAGGCTAGAAATCATCATCATCTTTTAGCCCAGTTATATATTTTAAACTTTAATTAAAAATAAACTTTTCTCTTATTATCAAACACAATCACATTAAAGGATGATACAATAAATTGTAACAGTTTGATATGAATAAATATTAAGCAGAGATAATAGAAACATGTACGAAGTTGTGATCTGGGCCCACTGAAGAATATTAATTTAGCATGAAATGCATCTTATGACTTTTTTTTTATTTAGATGCATTTATTGATGAAATTAAAATACATGTTGTAAACTGGATTATTTATTACATGTGATTGTGTTTATTAGAAATAAAAACTCTCATCATGAATTAAAATTTAAAATATATGTTTGTGTTACAAATGTAAAAACTTCTAGCCTAAAATTGATTATTAACAATCATTTAGGTATTTATCCTGGAAAAATGTTCTCTTAATTGTGCACACAAGAGATTTTGTGCCTTTCCAATAAATTTTAACAATTCAATAAGATCTTATGAATAACTGAATATCTTTTAAGAGTAAGTGTTTTTACTTAGTCATTATAAAAAAAAAAATTGTCTATTTATGTGGTCAAAGGATTTAAATATTGGGTGTTTTTCTCCACATTGAGGGATATCCTCAGGAGAGAAAGAATGTCTACTACTTATGTTATGTATACGGAAATATAAAAGTGAAATATAGTTTAACAATTGTCCGTTTTTGATGTTGAAAGAAGTCATTTCAAAGAATATTATGGGTGTTTATTAATACAGTAACGAATAAATAAATAACAAAAAATAAGAGATTACAAAAAGTGGAATCGATTGAGAGGTATTCTTAAAGAGAATGAGTAAAATTGTTTTAAGAATAAAAAATGATAGTATATTTTAAGAAACAAAATGCTAATTAATTTGTATTAGATATATATATTGATTATTACTCAATTATATGAAATATCTATCTTATTGCTTTTCTATTTGAAATCTCTTTTGTTTCAATAAGACTTGTAAATAATCTCCAATATAGATAGCAGATCTAATAAAGTTAATTTAAAACTAATTTGGTACCATCTATTTATTTAGTAGTCTAAAAAAATGAAAATATCCTATGGTAAAGAAAATTAGCTTGTTTGTGTTTATTGACTTTATTCCGAAACAAGTTTTTGCTTAGTTATATATTTGTTATTATTATTATTACTTTCGAAAACTAATAAAACCAACTTCCGTTTCTTCCATGATCGAAAATATATTCCAATTAATAAAAAAAGATGATTTTTTTTTCTCTATTATTCTTTTTTTCTTATTTAAAATATTTGTTTTTAAAAATAATTTAAAAGCAAATTACATCTAGTTATTATTTTAACAAATATTTGATTACTCTTCGTACAAATATTAGTTAAATATATAACAAATATATTATTTACATTGTAATTATTTCGATCTTGTATAACCTTGATTTAATTCCATATATATTTATTTGCCTTTTTTTTAAAAAAAATTTCTGTCTCCCTCTCTTTCTCCTACCTTCCACATTTTTCCATCTTCCTTACTCTTTTTCCTATGTTTTCACTCTTTCTGTTTTTCTTTTCTCTTTTTCTTATTATTTAACTCTCTCCCTTTTTTTCTCCATTTCTCTCTTTTTTTCCATATGTCTTTATATATAATTTATATACTTAAATTTGTTTATACGTCTATTTTACTAATATTTATTAAGATTGTTTCTACAAGCAGAGAGACAAACTATTATCTGTTATAGAAGGTTGTAACCAAACACTACATAGGATGTTTGCATTTGACAACGTCTATTTTACTAATATTTATTAAGATTGTTTCTACAAACAGAGAGACAAACTATTATCTGTTATAGAAGGTTGTAACCAAACGCTACATAGGATGTTTGCATTTGACATGGAAATATTACAATGAAATGCAAATTACTACAATAAATTTGACAACAATTATTTTTTATCTATAGCAATTTATTTATTCGAAATTTCTCCTCTTTATCGTGCTGTAAGCTTTTAAGTTCGATTTTAAAAAGCCTAAAATAATAATACTAATTATAAAATTGCATATAAAAAAATATGGAGAAATCATTATTAAGAAAAAAATTGACAGAAGGAGTAAAAATTCGATGAAAAGGGAGAAAAAAGAAAGCGAACAAGTGAGAAAGTGAAAAGACGGAAAGAAGAAATTTTAAACGGAAAAAAGTAAGAGAAAAGAGAAGAAATAAAGGGAAAATAAAAGGACGAAAATTGACAGAGAGGAAAGAGAGAGAGAGCGATTTTTAAATAAAAATATAGCAAATAATATAAGTCAACTTAAAGTAAAGAATTGGCCAAATTACAATAAATGTCATTTATTTTTTAAAATTTTTAATCAAAACCAATAGTAGCTACATTAAGAAAACCAAGTATTTAAATTCACTGGATTAATAATTCATGTTTGTAATTATAAAATAATAATAATAACAATATTAAATAAAATACTTAACATTCTAAAATAAATAATGGTCTAAATTTCATACCTATCATAAGCTAAAGCTAATAATAATGAAATGTCAGTACACATGTCATAATAGTTTTATCTATGATAGTACAACTTTTGGACAGATATATAGTCATTGGTCTTTTTAAATTATATTTGGATCTCTTCTACTGCATCTTGTGTTTAAGGTTTTTATTCATTTAAGATACATTCTTACATTAAAATACTTTTACACCCCAAATCAATTGATAAACTTGTGACAAATACAGATATTAAAGCATGTTGTCTGCCCTAAGGTAAACTGCACATATAATTTGCACTTATTTTTCTTAGCAATATTACTTTTTGCTCTATTTGTAAAGTGATTATTTTTTGTACATTAAATAATCACATCACTGGGATATTGTTAATGAGATCATATTCCATGTAACTGCAAAAATATCAGGTGGAGCATGGGTTTGATCTCTAAATTATTGTCACATTAAGTCTAACATTAAATAAAAGAAATGTCTAAAAAATTGTTTTTAATACAGTTGAACACAAAATTATATTGAATTTCTTTCAAAATCTAGGCTATTTATGATAAAAATAAATTATATAATTGTAAGAACTTGATTAAAATCGTAGACTTCTTAAATTTAAATATAAAAAAAAATATATTTTCGATATTATTGGACTTGATTAAATATGATATTTGCTTAATTCAAGAATGATTTTGAACAAGAGCCAATTAATTAAAATTGGGATAGAACATATATATATACACACACATTTGCATATCGGATTTGGTGAAGAGATTTAGACAATTAAATACTTATCTTACCTAAGTTATTCATGAAATATATGTATTAAACAGGCAAAACTGTCCATACAGTAGTGCTACCCTGTGCTAACCAGAGTAATCAATGGATGCCAGAAGGCTTGTGCATAAAATCGCCATCTAGTGCCTATTCATCCAATATCCCCAGACTAAGTTTCTGGCTTGTGGCCTTCGGCAGTGAGGAGCATTGGATCTGAGAGCACTGCACCTAGATCTTAGGATCTAATGCA
The DNA here is from genome assembly GCA_028023455.1 of Epiperipatus broadwayi. Lineage (NCBI taxonomy): Eukaryota > Metazoa > Onychophora > Udeonychophora > Euonychophora > Peripatidae > Epiperipatus > Epiperipatus broadwayi. Next base: position 1,605,751 of record JAQFVV010012513.1, read on the forward strand.
ACTGTCCAGCAGCCACCTTTTATCTCTACTTAACTACAAAACTATGAGAATGAAATTGAAAACACAATAATATTTTCAATCTAAGCTCAATAGTATATATAGTCATATGGTATATTGGATGAGTAGGCCCTAGATGGGAATTCTATGCATGAACCTTCTGGCATTCATTGATTATTCTGGTTTGGCACAGGGTGGCACTACTCTATGGAGAGTTTTACCTGTTTAATAACAGATATGTGCTAGCATAATAGATGGTGATCATGTGATGTTTAGTGGTTTGAAATATATGTATGTAATAATATTTAAAAATGTTTATTTTCTCTTGTTTGATAATAAATGGAATCAAACGTAGTTTTGAAGCTCAATGGGTTGACTTGATAAGTTATACGTATAATACTTAGAAATGATATGCCTTCCAAAAAGTATTTTAAATTTAATTAAACATATTGTATTATCAGAACCATCTAAGGGCAATGTGGTAGAAAATGAATTCATTTTGAAATGTTGCTAATATATATATAAGACATATTTTGCGGTTTCATCCATGTTAAAATATTTTAAATATTGGTATAATGACATTTTGAATTGGTAACACAAGCCATCCACAGAGTGATAAAAAGTAGAAAGATGGTTGTAGAGGCGCTACAATCACTGATTTGAAAAAAAACGTTGAAGTTCCACCAATAGCAAAAATGTTAAATTAAGAATGTTTTTTTAAAAAAATCTTTCCAAATAGGAGGAAGTTTGCTTATATCATCTCGCTTATTGATACAATATGGCCTTTTAAGTATCTCAATGGGCTTCTCTAATTTTGCAGTGGTATAGGTTATCACATCTGGATATGATCCTGGTACTAGAAAAATTAATTTTATGACCTGAATCCATAGTATGGAGTGAGAGTGCTGATGATGATGAGTGTTGTTTAACTGCATTAGCATGCTCATCTCTCCTAACACTGATGCGATGATTACTCATACCTATGTAAGAAGCTTTACAATTTTCACATGAGATTTGATAAACACCATGAGATTCAAGAGGGATTGAATCCTTTGGCTTGGTTATTATATTGCTGATCTTTTGATGAGTAGAAAATGCTCTACTTTTTATCACTCTGTGGATGACTTGTGTTACCAAGTCGAAAAGTCAGTATACCAATATTTAAAATATTTTAACACGGATGAACCCGCAAAATATGTCTTTTATATATGCAACCCATGAAAACCTTCGTATCAACATATATATATAACAATTCAAAACAAAGCAAAACTCTCCATATAGTAGTGCCATCTTGTGATCATGTGATGTTTAGTGGTTTACATATATATATATATATATATATATATATATATATATATATATATATATGTATATGACCACAGAAAAGAGTTGGCTGTCAACTGAAAGGAGATCCAATGATTTCATCTTTGTCACCTTAAAGGTACTGAACAGGGCAAATTCCTAATACCCATTTCTTATAATCATGTTGTTGTAGCTGCTATTACTATATGATTATTCACTGAGTATGTCAAATGGGTGACCTTTTTACCAACATGCATCACTCAGCATTGTGAGTTTATTGACTTTACCTCTGAGTTTAAGATCAAGAAAGACCACTGACTTTCTTATCCATTGCCTAAAAGCTCTTAATTGGAATACCATTTGAGTTTTCTTGAAGGCAGACTGAATGTATGTGTGAATGAACATTTCAAAACAAATATTCATAACCATATCAGACAAAACTAAATCATGGTTCTTTTTTCCCAGGAGACTGTAAAATCATGCCAAGACAGCAGTTGGTGGCAAAGACATAGTTTATTAATAATCTTCAAATTTCAGATCTAGACTGCCTTTTGATGATGACTTTTTTTTAGATAGATATAACTGCATATCATGTTCAAGTGAATGAAGATTGCATGAACTGGGAAAAGAACTGCCTGATATTAAATAGAACTTTATTAGATTTTGTCAAGATAGAAAAAAGTGTACATTAACTGTATTACAAAGGCAGATACATTTGAAGCATAAGTGGAATATAATTTCTTATAAATAAAACGATGAAAAACAACATTGATGAGATTAATGGTGTATTAGACAGATTGTCAAGATTAGTTATTCATTTTAATAGTAGAAACCAAATGCGGATAATTACAGTTTACACCTAATAAGTTTTTAATGGGTTGAAGAAATAGAGGATTTGTATATGGATGTACAAAAGGTTTTTTGATCAAACCAAACAACATTGTAAAATTATCATGTAAGTCATTAATACTAAAACTGGTAAGCAATTGAAAAATAAAAATGATGTGGTTAAATTTGATTATAGTGAGAAAAATGAGAGGACATAGACTTAGGGTGTTTCTTTTTTGAGAAAAATATTAAACGGAAATGGACATGGAAGTATCCAAAAATGAAAGATAAGCAGAATTGGATTATACTTTGATTAACAGAAAGTATGTACTTTTAAGAAGGTAACATTCTTAATGAATTCAACACATGAGTGATCATCAATTACTAACAGATAAGATACATGTTAATGCAAAACTAGAGAGACAAAAATTATTAAGAAAAACAATATACACATTTGATATTCCTAACCTTCAGAAACATCCCCATGAATTTAAATAAGAATTTGCAAATTATTTTTCAAATAGATAACTGCAATGATAACTGGTACAAAAAAAACAACTATAAAACACTAAAATTGTTTCTGAGGTAAGACAATTTATGAAGGAATGAAGAAATATGAAAATGTGGGATGAACTAAGAAGGATTAAAAAGCCAGAATTTTGTAATATGTGGCAAAAAAGAGTTAATAATAATAATACATTGAAGAGAATAAAAGTCTCAAAATTACAAAACAACATATTGATATTGTCAGGAAACATTTCTGCAAAAAGGAAAAATACAGAACTATTACTAAAAAAAGTGATGACATCATAAAATGGGTGGTAGAGATTTATTAAGAATTATATATTAGTAATCAAGAACAAGAAAATGTATATCTTACAACTACTACATCATTTGAATCGCCCAAAACTTTAAATAAAGAAGTAAGACATGCAATTAAATCGATGAAAAAGACTAAGCCCCAGGTAATGATGAATTATAATTGATATCCCAAAAGAAGCAGGTGAAGAAATATAACTTTTTTTTGTCAAGGATATATGTTAAGGGTCTCAATGATAAAAAAGTACCAGGTGATTTGAAGAATGCAGTATTAATATTAATATTTAAAAAAGGTGACAAAGAAGATAATAAAAATTAAGACCTCCCATTTTACCAGTTCTATACGAAATTTTATCAAAATAATTACAATTTGTATACAGCAAATTTTGAATTTTAACCAACCAAATGAACGAGCTGGATTTAAAAGTGGTTTTAGTATAGTGGATTGTTGAAGTATTGAGAGAAATTATGTCAGTTGTCATTATGCTTTGTATTTGTAGATTAAAAAACGGCATTTGATTCTATAACCACTTCTTTGGTGATTAAAGCATTGGATCATCAAAGTATAGAACACAAATACTGTCATATTTCTGAATAATATTTATAAAAATACAGAAGCAACCATTATATTGCATAATGATACTAGGAAGATTAACATTGACAAGGGTATACCACAGGGTGACTCCATATCTCCATAACGTCTTTCAGCAGTTATGCAGGAAGTATTTTATGGATTAAAATGAGAAGCTAAGGGAGTTAAAGTGAATGAAGATTATTTCAGTTATATAGATTTTGCAGATGATGTAGTTATTTTTTCAAATAATGTTTTAAAGCTTCATAGTAAAATAGGACTAAAGATAAATATTAAAATGTCTAATGAAATGCCCAATGGGTTTTTTCAAAAAAGGAAAATAAAGATTAATAATGATGAATTAGAAGAAGGTAATAATTACAAATACCCTGGTTGGAGTATTAGTACAGATGAAAACATAATGGATAAAATTGATCACATAATTAAACTTGGCTGTAGTGCTTATGATGGAAATACCAATATTAAAAGAAAATGTGCCTATATGTTTGAAAAGGATGGTTTTTATTAAATGTGTTTTACCAAATCTTACTTATTAAGACATTTAATAGAAGAGCAATACAGGAAATTCAGACATATTTATGAATTATGGACAGATGTATGTTATGAATCACAAAAATATCTCAAAATATAATTCATGGTAAGACAACAAATTGGTGTTGCTAATATTATTGAAAGAATTAAGGGACTGAAGTGAAATTGGGCTGGACATAGTGCTAGAAGAGATGATTTTAGATGGATAGTTTGCATCTTAAATTGTTTTCCAAGAGATTGTAAAAGACTTAGAATGAAACCACATATGCAATGGTTGGGTAAAATGAGGAATTGTGCCCAGATATTATATATATGTAAAATAAATAAAATGTCCGTTAATTAAAAACAAAATTGTAATTATAATTGAAATAATAAATTTAACGGTTTACAAACTATTACAAACAATCCTTAAATCCACAGAAGAAACCATAGTAAAAGAAAAATTAAAGAGGCAATTTTTATAAACAGGAATAAAATGCATTTAATAAATCGACTAGCTGCTAACATTACAATACGAGATTCGTGGAATTTGAATTGATGACATTTGCTTCCGCTTTGGTTTTTGAATTTAATGGCAGTTGAGGCAGGTTTAAGAAATTAACTGAAAGTACTTCTGCAGATTTAAGGATTGTTTGTAATAGTTTGTAAACCATTAAACTTATTATTTCAATTATAATATATATATATATATATATTATAATTGATATAATAAGTTATATATATATTATAACAGTCAGCAAAGTTGGAGTCTTACTGTATCTACACTACAGGGTGCCACTAGGTTACTTGAACCTAGAAAATTTATATAGTAGGCAGATATGTAAGATAAGATTCAAATTTTACATATATATATATTATTCCGACCATCAGCCCAATGCCACTAACTCAGTGAGACACAGAGATTTATAAAATATAAATTCTTATCTAATAATATTTCAATTAATCAAAAATAAAGAAGCCACTGCCAGTAATAACACACACAAACATTTATTTAACATATATGTAATTTAGAATTATTATTTTAGTCTAACTTTTACTTTAACATTTAATTTACATTTTTAACTTTTATTTTTGGAAGTTCACACAGATGAATTTAATATTTTATTAAAGTGTCGAGTATGAATAGACTACATAGATTGCATTTGAATAGAAAAATATTCTATTCCTGATTTAATCTTAGGCCAAAAGTTCGCAGTCAAACCAATGTCAATCCACCTGATATATCGATGTATTCAATGTAGCATGAATACGACAGCATAAATACCATACTGTCAGGAATGTATATCTGAACAACATGGTTATAGAAGACATTGACTTTCATCCAGGACAGGAATACTACATCTGTCAGGCAAGAAGAACAAAAAAAACTCCATAGGAAGGGACTGTGTTTTTCATCTTACTATCCCATTCCATAGGCAAAAAAGGGGTGATATATGAGACTTATTTTGCCTAAGTGCGGCGTATAATAGGATCCTGCACATAGCGAATCTCATGCAACATTTACTAATTACACCAATATATCCAATCCATTGACTCAATTTAACTACAAAACAAATATCCCAAGATTTACCCTCCTTTAATTAAACTAATATAACTTTACAAATCCATGCAGCCATTCACGCCCGACTTAAGTTTAGCATTTATTAAGTTTAGTTTAACGAGAAAAAAACAAAAATCATAATAAAACTTAAAAAAACAAAAAAAATAAAATAAATGGAAATGATTTTAAAAAAAAGAAATACATCAAATAAAATTAATTATTAATAATTATGTTGGTCAGATAGGATTCTATTTGTATAAAATAGGGAACAAGTTTTAGAATTAAAGTTCTCATTCTTATCAAATACTGGAATTTTAGAATTATAGTTTTAAAGCTTATTAGAGTTCATAAAGTTCTTATGGTTTAAGCATACTGGAAAAGTTTTTTTTTTTTTAGAAGTTTGCAATCTGGAATCCAGCGTTAATTCCCCCAATGTCCTGTGGTCTGCAGTATAAGAAAACGATTGGTCATTTCTTTTTCTTTCTCTTTTTTTTATAGCAAAACTGAAGGGATTGAAGAGTGCATCTTTCCAATCAATTCTCCTTCAATTCTAGCACACCTCTGCTTTCACATTTCTGTCCTCTTCCCAGCTCTTTCTTCACTCACTAAAATTTATTTCCAGTTTTCTTTTATATTCGAATTTTGGATTTAGTGGACATTACGTCATGACGATGATCATTCCCTTGCTGAAGTCTGTTTCCTGAGGGCTTTTTTTATTGGTTATTAGTTTCTATTGTTTTTCTCTCCTATCTGACCTTTACTTATACATTTTGCAATGCCCAAGGGCTAGCTTACTTTTAACTAATTAAAATAATCATTTCCATTTTACAATAGCATTAATTAATTTATATACATTTTTGAAGATATATTTTTATCTTTAATTAAATCTTTTAAGTTCGTTTTTTTTTTGAAAATTTAGTTTTAAAATACCTTTTTTCCTTAAAAAAGTTTTCTTTTAATATTTTTTTCATCTGTGCGATTTATATATATATATGAGTTTAAGGTAGAATTAATTTTCAATTTTTATGTCTTAAAAAAAAAGTTTTTATATGCGAACTTTTCTTTTTAATGTCTAATTTTTAAAATAAATAATATAAAGGTGTGAGCCTGTTACAATATATATATATATATATATATATATATATATATATATATAGAGAGAGAGAGAGAGAGAGAGAGAGAGATAGAGAGAGCTCACAAATCAGCTCTTAACAAGTTTTGCAGAATATCCCCAATCCTAGATCAGTTTCTGCTACTGGCATCATCAGTGAGGTACTAGGATAATCTAACTAAAGCAAATATACATTAAAATGCAATCACTTGTATTCAACCAGAGCACTAGTTGAAATATTAAGCAGGTATATAGACAAGTAATTATGTTTTATTTTATAATTTATGATTCTATACGATTTATTTTATACATATACATAGCCAATAGATTGTATCTACTCTCTCATTTAAAATTATGTAAATAAACTAAGTATAAATATCAACAAATATTAAAGGACAGGTGGTACCACTCAGTCTTTGAATAGTTTATTTACATTATATAACACATTGGAAGGTACAATTACTGACATTTCAATTCCATGCAGTCTGAATCATAATTATTTATCATTACATTTATTAAACTGCACTTTCATTATATGTTTGAACATTATTAAAACTAAGGCTCAGCCTTGACCTATGAATATTTAAACAGTGATTCTACACAATTTATTCTGTATATATATTGCCAATAGATCGAATTTACTCTCTCATTTAAAATTACATAAATAAAGTAAGCATAAATAGTCCATCTTTAATAGATTATTTATGTTGCTCCATTCTAGATGATATAGTTATCTTTGTTTATTCTATATATTTAAAAATCAGACTTTTTATTTATTCACAACAAGCATTTCTGAAAGAACATACAGTTTGGGAGAGTGATTTGAACAGTGATTTGAACATTATATATATATATATTAATTACTTAAATAATAAGTGTAATAATGCTAGGTTAAATGGGTTTGTACACAATCATTACAAACTAGCCAACATTTAGATAATCCCAATATTAATAACAATTAACAATTTCAAATTGTTGTCAAGGCAACCTTCTTTAACAATGAAACTGGAATCCCACTTTTATTAATGGTCTAATATACTTACATAAACACTAAAGATTACAACTTGATCACAGAGATTGAAATTATTAAAAAATTGTAGATTGTTATTTGATATTGGGATTGTCTAAGTATTGCCTAGTTTTTAATGATATATATATATATATTGTAACACAACTCATAAACGACTCATCAAGCGTTGTTAGCCGAGAGGTCAGTGCAGCAGCCTTGCAAGCAAGCAGTTGGTTGCAGACGGTTGTTGCGGGTTCGCCTCCGGCCGATGCTATGACATATGAAAAAAAAAAAAAATCATAAACGACTTTATAAATAATTAAGAAAAAAAAAATGATTGTATAACAAAAAAGAATATTGGTATTAAATCCCAAGGGGTATATAACTGATTATTTTCCAAACTAGGCAGTAAACTACTCTCGTGAAGTAATTAAATGGTATAGGTTGGGAAAATAATTATTTTTATGCTTCTAGCTGACTTTAATTATAAATCCATATGCCTAAATGATAAATACTTTACTGTCTAATTATACATCTTGGCAAAGCTAAACTATGAAAAAATATCTGCCAGGTAATTTTACGATAAAATAGTGGAATGGCATATTTTTACAATTCAAGGCATTGGATAGATTCAACATGTAATCTGAATTACTTGATTTATTATCAGCATATAATAAATATGCATAATTTAAACTGTTATTTCTCAGAATTCTAATTTTTACATAATGTAACTAATTACCATATTCTAACTCGAAGATCAATACCTGATTATCGCACACTTTGACTATCAATTATGTCCCAAATAACGTATAAAACCAAGAATAAGTAAGTACACAAGTTTTAAGCCTTAATAAAATAAATATTTTAATATTATAGGGTTTGAACATTGCATAAAGTGAGCACTTTTCAAGTTAAATACTTAATCATCTTTAAGGTCTATACAATTTTAAATACTAATTCTAAGATCAATATATACATTGTGTATCTCTAATTTATACTCCGACTACATCAGCCTAAAATATATACAAAACTTTGTATACTCAGTAACAAGAACAATCCATATTGAAAAATGATTTTAAATATTTGCAATCAATCAAGGGGTTTTCATCTCCTCAAACTAAAATACGACTTTGTAATCTGCTAACTACAAATATATTATAAAGAGAAGACAAACAAAATATAGCTTTTCAAAAATCAATATACCCTAAATTTTAAATAATGTAATATATAAGAGAATAAATAACAATTAATAATAAAATATATATAAATTGAGATAAATCAATAATTATAAACATTTTCAGTGTTGAGCTTTATAGATTTTGATATGACTCTTTGAATTGTGTAAGGTATTTCAAATCTTTTGTATGCACCCCTCCATCCCAACTGTTAATCCTTTTGTAATCATATTTTCTAAAGAGATGTCCTTATAGTAACAATTTTTATTCTTCATGTAGATTTCTTCTTTGGGCAATAGTTACAACTTGATTGTATTTTCACCATTACGCTGGAAAGTTGTCAATTTAACCTTTTATATTCAATCAGACATATCAAGAGAAGCAGGTAGTTTAAAAAACAGAGAAATCTTTCAGGTAATCAGGTAGATTATATCTGTACAGGTATGTTACAAATGGTACAATTGAGGACTCTGGTTGTTCATTTCGGTAGTTACAACAATGCGGTGACGCTGTTTCATGCTGTTCTGTAGCAATACTTCAGCCTGAAGATGGATTGCTAGGATTTTCTTGTTAGACAGTCACTATCTCTTGCATTGCTGGATAAAATGTTTCCATTTACTAAGTCTACTGTAAGAAAAGCCTGTATGATTTATATATGCAAATATTAATTGCTAGAACGTAAATTCTTCTCCAACGTTTGAAATCTTGCTTAACTAATTCCACAACTCATGATATAGCTAAGACTAAATTTTAAACCATTCTTGGTTTTATAATTAAGCGCATATCTACTAAAACTAAATATAAATATACTAATTAATTATATACTTGTTAATCAGTCTTATTATTTCCTTCACATTCAGTAGTGCAAACAATTGCTAAATGTGTAGCAGATTAGTCAACCTCTTAAACAACTTATGCAACTTTTGTCAATTAGAAAAGAATAAAAAGAAGAATTTAAGTTTGATATTAAAAAAAAAAAGAACATTTTCTTTTTTAAACATATTTTTTTCAGTTTACAAAATTATTTTTTATATAAAAACTTTATACAAAATTTGAGTACTATTGACCCCCTATCATAGCATATTCTATATGTCTAATATTACTTCTTCTTCTTCTTCACACTTATAATTTTATTAATAAATGACAATTATTAATATTACAGAATATTTTATCTTTTACTACACTCAATTTCATAATTTTTGGAGCACATACTTGAAGTCAATAAAAGAACCGCATGCGTTTATTATTCAACTTCCGTTCTCTCAAAATAAACAAATAAAAGCTCGGTCTTAAATTTTTCTACTTAACTACGAATCTGAAGTGGTTTTATGAACTTTCATGTATGAATACGTGATAGACTTTGGAATAAGGAAATGCTCATTTATTTAGAAGGAGCTTCAAATTCAATCATTGTTTCTTGCTCTATGTAAAACAGAATTTATTGTATCAATATATATGTATATAAGGAGAGCAGATTAGACAATGAAAAATTATGGGATGTATATCTAAAGAGATTTTTATCTTCCACATTTTCCATACACTCCCACGTCAATCTCTCCCACTTTATATATACATGTATCTCTCGCATAGAATTAATTTACATTCACTTAATATACTATCAATCAGAAATATGATAATATAGATAATTAACTGACCATTATGTTTATGATCTATTGGATATTATAACAGTATCAATTATATAACTGATGAGTTTATTTTTAATATATGGATATGGAAAATTCTTTGCTGTCTATGTGTGAGATTAATGTGTTTTAAGAATCTGTTGTATCAACTGACAATCTTAATTTTCTTTCATGAAATAACTGTATAGTAAGAGAGATAATGTCCCGACCCAGGAAGTAACAAGCTTCCAATGAGTTATATATATATTGTAAATAAACTCTTCAAAATAATATACATATATATGTAAATACATAAAATCAGTTTATACCTAAACAATACCATTAATATTTGACAATATCAATCTGTATCAAAGCAATATATATATGTAACAAGTGTAATAATGCTGAAGTAACCATTAGAAACCAGTCAACACTTAGACAATCCCAGTATAGATAATAATCAACAATTTTAAACTGTTGTCAGGGCAACCTCCTTTTAACAATAAAGGTGGAATCCCATCTACATTTATGGTTTAATATAAGCACCAAAGATTGCAATTGTTGCTTATTATCTACATTGGAGTTGTCTAAGTGTTAACTGGATTCCAATCAATATATATATATCAAGCTATACATCATTTGATTTAACTTATTAAGCTTGTACTACAAATGTAATACAAAAAGCATGATAATAGCTCTAAACAAGTTTTTCTGTTAAATGTCAGAAGAGAAAGATTTTAAAATCTCTATCTAATATTATCCATATCCCTAAACCAGTTTCAAGGTGTTTACACTCCTCAGTGAGGTGCTAGGATGATCAGATACCATACCAATTCAAGTGCAACATTTATCTAATACTTAACTATTAAGTAAAAAATCTGAAATTTTAGACATCTATATGTCTTTAAATCCAGCTATCTAATGTACATAGCCATATGGGAGTGAACTAAATTCAGATATTTCACACATATTAATAGCTTTAACAGAATAACATTGCCAAAACCTCCAAAACAAAACTATAATAGTAAAAAAATCAAGTCATACACCACATGAATTAACTTATTAAGCTTGAACCACAAATGTTATACAATGCACTCAACATCACATGATCACTATCTCATACTAGCACAATAATTGTTATTAAACAATTCCATGTAGTAGTGCTATCTTGTGCTAACAAGAGCAATCAATGGATGCCAGAAGGCTTGTGCATAAAATCCCTATCTAGTGCCTACTCATCCAATATCCCCAGACTAGTTTCTGGCTTGTGGCCTTCATCAGTGAGGAGCCTTGGATTGGATAGCACTGCACCTAGATCTTAGGATCTAATGCAACCCTCCAGCACCCACCTTTTAATTCTATTTAACTACAAAACTATGAGATTGGAATTGAAAACACTATTATTATTTTCAACCCAAGCTCAATAGCTTATATAGTCATATGGGTCTGAACTCAATTCAGTACCCATACATTTTGGGGTCTTTGGCTCTTTAACAACCATAGCCACCACTATCCTATTAGGCAGGATTGGTGTTAAACCACTCAACATCACATGATCACTATCTCATACTAGCACAATAATTGTTATTAAACAATTCAAAATACAGCAAAACTCTCCATATCTTAGTGCCATCTTGTGCTAACAAGAGCAATCAATGGATGCCAGAAGGCTTGTGCATAAAATCCCTATCTAGTGCCTACTCATCCAATATCCCCAGACTAGTTTCTGGCTTGTAGCCTTCATCAGTGAGGAGCCTTGGATTGGATAGCACTGCACCTAGATCTTAGGATCTAATGCAACCCTCCAGCACCTACCTTTTAACTCTATTTAACTACAAAACTATGAGATTGGAATTGAAAACACTATTAATATTTTCAACCCAAAATGTATGGGTACTGAATTGAGTTCAGACCCATATGACTATATAAGCTATTGAGCTTGGGTAGAAAATATTAATAGTGTTTTCAATTCCAATCTCATAATTTTGTAGTTAAATAGAGTTAAAAGGTGGGTGCTGGAGGGTTGCATTAGATCCTAAGATCTAGGTGCAGTACTATCCAATCCAAGGCTCCTCACTGATGAAGGCCACAAGCCAGAAACTAGTCTGGGGATATTGGATGAGTAGGCACTAGATAGGGATTTTATGCACAAGCCTTCTGGCATCCATTGATTGCTCTTGTTAGCACAAGATGGCACTACTATATGGAGAGTTTTGCTGTATTTTGAATTGTTATACAATGCACTTGCTTATAGCTCTAAACAAGTTTTTTCAATTAATGTATCTGAATTTAGTTCAGTCCCATATGGCTATTTAAGTTAGATCTGAATTTGAAAACATATACATGTCTGAAAATTTCAGATTTTTTACGTAATAGTTAAGTATTAGATAAATGCTGGGCTTGAGTAACTTAGTGCTTCACTGAGAAAAGCCATTTGCTCAAAACTGGTTTGGGGATAGAGATACTTCTAAATAGAGATTTCAAATGCTTTCTTTTTCAACATTTATCAGAAAAGTTTGTTTAGAGCTATTAACATGCTCATTATGTATAACAAAAGCCAAAAACTATTAGAGACAATAAAATGAAATAAATTACACACAATTCCAAATTAAATAAAACTAACAAATAACTTTAAAACTAAAATTTTACTCAACTGTCTGGATTCACTGTTAAGGCAGACAGACTTCCTAAGTGCAAAGAAGCTTGCATTTTTTTACATGTGGGAAGTTTGTCTTGAAATCAAACAGTTGTGTAAAATTTTAATGTTCACTTTATTTGACTAATTTTGTTTAATTGAAGATAATTTATTATATATCTTTATAATTTCATATTTGGCTATAATGTTGTTTCAAAATATGATTCAAAGAAAATGCAAAAAGAATTGTCTAATCAACAAATAGAAAAGAAACCTTGCTTATGGTATGCCTAATTATAAAATAACTTTTACATTCTCAATTTAATTACATTCAAATATCAGCCTTTCAAGCTAATTGTGCATGTGCTTTGCGAGTGTTAATAATAAATGAATACAATTGTAAACATGCGCTATATAAAAGTAAATGCTTATTCTCAATTTTTTTAAAAAAGAGACCCGTGTTGAAAAAAAAATTGTATATATAGTCTACAGTTGAAATAATATTTTTATCCAATTACAATTATTTTTTAATAATTTTATTACTAAAATTATTTTTAAGGAAAAAACAGTTTACTTTTTATGTTTGCATGAGTAACATAATTTAGTTTCTTTTTTTCTATCTGACATAAGTTTAAATTTAATTAAAATCATCATATAATTATACAATAAATATATTTTATATTTATAAAAAAAAATCTTTAAAATCATCAAAGACAACATAAAAAGCCAAAAAGTATTTATACAATAGTTTCCGTTTGATAAATAAAATGTAAACAAGTGCTGCCATATTGTGTAAACTGAGTTTTGCAATTGAATCTGTGCACTTTACATTTTACTGACAACTTAATCTATTATTCTGTGATTGAGAAATCTATGAATTTACAGATGGTACAGTTTAAATTGATTTTGAATTGTTCCTTTATATCTATTTTGGTGCTATTTTTCCGATTTTACATCTATTTGATGGTAAAAATGAGAAATAAAGTAAATATTGATTTATTAGTTTAAAAAAATTGAGAATGTCACTAATACCCAGAGAAAATTTCAAACAAGACAACAGAAGCATAATAGGTTGCTAATTGGAGATTCTTTGATACTGAGTATATAAACAAACATATAAACTCTTTTTGACTGTAAATGAGTATATATATATATATTCATATTTTATTTAAATATTTATAAATATTTTTTTGAAAAATATTTGTATTGTAAGTATTAAAATAGAAATATTTTCATGTGTATTCTTAGTTTTGAAAAAAAATATGAACACACAATAATAATGTCAAAGTAACAATAAAATGTAAAATATTATTCTTACAGATGCTGTGCTTTGTCAACACTACAATAAATTATTTTAATACCTAGTATTTATATATGCAAGTTTAACCTTAGGAACAGAATTTCATAGTTTTATAATGACTTATAATTATTTAGACATATTAAAAAATTAAATGTAATCAATAAATATACTGTTAATTTACCTTATACAATAAGAGAAAGTTTTTTTTTTCTTATTATTTATTTCACTTAATTTTTTATTTTATTTTGTGTTTTTGTAAATTTGAAAGGTCAAATATGAGTTTTTTAGAATGTTTTTTGTTCACAAACTTATATTTCTATTAATTTAAGTATTGATTAAGGATGTTGAATTGAAGTTTTAATACTAAAAAATGTTGAACTATTAATTCAAATTGTCAATAGAGGATGGTGAATTTAACTATAAATTATATATATATTAAAATATGTTTAAAATGTTTTCTAAATATTTGTAGTATATTAATAATAGATTAAACATTAATATACAGAAAAAAAATCAGAATTAAAACCAATTCTTTTTTTATGTTGCACTTCAAGTATACAATAGTCAATAATATGTTTAAAAAAACATGAATACAAGCAACAAAGATTACAAATTATAAAATTATCATAGAAAAGCCTTTTTTGGCAAATTATGTATTTTGCCCTTTTCAGTATGACTCCAGAATACCACAATTTAAAGTACATACAGCAACATCTATATCAATACATGAGAGAAGACAGATAAACAAATGGATATCCGACACAGTTCTATGATAATTTTATAATTTGTAATCTTTATTGCTTGTATATATGTATTTTAAACATATTATTTACTATTGTAAACATTAATAATAGTTGCATATACATATTAAGGGATCTAATAATTCAATGATTTGTCCATTTGTAAAATATAACCATGATCTAGGATTTGAATTCAGTATAGACAAAATTTGAGATTTTTTCAGTTTATAAGGTGATAGTTAAAGCCAATTTAACTTAATATACATAAAATAATAACTATATACCCTTTTTAAAAAGTAAGGTTAAAGATAAGTGATTCTAAATCCATATCGTCTAAAAGTTTGAAAGTCATAGTGAATAATATCTTTCCCTTCACTGTCTCTTAATAAATCTACTGGCAAGGTCATTCATTACCTTGCATCTGACTATCTGTGAGTTTGTTTTTTATGTGAGTATGTGTGAGAGAAAAAAAGTTTAATGTTTTTGTTGTTTATATAAATAAATTATAAGCATAGAAACAAAGAAAGATTATATACATAGTTCATTTTGCTGATCTATGAGGTGAGATTTTCATTAGACTCCAATTTCTTTACTCATGGCTAAAGGAGTCTTCTACTAAAAAGTTTACAAGAACAATGGCAACTGCTGAAAAAGAAATGAAGACAACTTCTCATGAAGCAAGCTGATAATGTGAAACAAGGCTTAGAAGCCATTGGACAACACAAAGGACTGCACGCGCTTAAACGTAACCGTAAAGCAATTCAGTTTATACGTGGCTACGTTTACGCATGCGCAGCTCATTGTGTTGTACAATCATCTGGATTGGACGGATACCTCAAGTTATAGTTGTAAGCTACTCTACTTTTTTTCTTAATTATTATGCATGATTTTACTTTTTAGATTTACTTTATGCTAATTAATTCAATAATGTTATTAAAATTAGAAAATGTGATATTTATAATCATAATTATTTAGTTAGTTATAATATGAAATTTAGAAAACTTATTAAATGATAAAATAACGCTGTCCACTGCCAAATAAAATTAATTTCAGGGAGCAAGACTACAATTAATTAAGTAGATAATTAAAAATACCGGACGTATGTATATAAAACTGAAATGGAAAGGTCTACATAAAGTATCCTGATTGTGTTTTTGTTAAAAACAACAATACCAAATAAAAAAACATCCACAAACTGCTATTTTGTGTTTCATCACAAATTTTAATTAATTTTAGTTTCAGGATAGAAGGAATATCTCTTCGAATTTAATACAGTTTTAATGATCATAAATTTCTCATTTTCATATTATTCTAGCAAACTTTCTTATTCACTCAACTTACACATGAGCTTTCTCTATGTCTTTTTTAATGTTTTACATTCGAGGTTGTATATGAAAGAATTCATATTTTGTATATATATATTTGGCATATTTTTAAAATATATAAATTTGTTATCATTATTTAATTTTATAATTGGTTCTTATTTTTGTTTCAGATCATAAAACAATCAAAAATACAAGATTCTATTTATTATTATATTATTTTTATTATCCTCATCAAGACTTTTATGTTTTTATAAATATAATAATATAATAAAAACAACGAATTATAACAGTAATAATATATTTATAAAACTATAACTAAACACAAAAGTACTTTCAGTTAATTTAACCTTCCACTGAAAAAATTTAAATTTGAATATAGCAGAAATAAACTCACTAAGTCATATCCCAAGATTCCCAAATTTTGACGTTTTCAAACCGTTGGTGATTAATTACAGACGTTTTATTTATTTATTTATTTTCTCATGTGTCATAGCATCTGCCGGGAAGCTAATCCACTAACCCGGAACAACTGCTTGTAAAGCAGCTGTTGCTAATCTCTGGACCACCAGTGCTTGACACGTTTTATTTTTATTTATACAAATTGCCTTCTTACCTTTTTTTTTGTTATGGTTTCTTTCCTCTTGAAGTATCTTAGCCTTTTCAAGATAAACATTTAATGCAAATTCACGTTTTTCTTTTATATATAATCTAAGAAAACAGAAATTATTATTAAATCATTATTACTATTAATAATAATATTTTGAGAAATTCTAAATTACTTAGATAATGGGTTCCTCCGAGTTGAATCCTTGTATCTTTGTTATTTATTATTTACATTAATAATTTGTTGAATATTTTTCTCCATTCCAATATTTTTTATTTTGCTGTATGTCTTAGTTATTTAATAGTTTTTATATAGTACTAGAGAAACATGTTAATGAAGATTTAATAATAAAGCGCAATGGAAGAATAAAAATAAATTACTTTTAAATATTAACACATAGAAATGCTTGCTATATTTCTTTAAAATATTCCAGTAAAAGACATTTAAATTAAAATATCTTATCTGGATCAACCCACATGTCAAAAACTTATTTAAACTAAACAGTATCTTAATTTGGTTTTGAATAAACATCTACGTTTGGATAAATATATTCTTTTCCTACACATGAAATTAAAAACATTGCATTTTCTTTATTGTATAATAATAAATTTTTTATTTAAATCTATTTTGTTAAATATACATGAACAAATAGATATATTTAAGCAGATCCTATTATAGAATAACATTATGGGATTCTTCTGCAACATACTTCACAGTAAAAAATATTTTGTTTAAACATTTTCACTTGAACATCAGTTAAATATTTTATGTAATCATATAATTATGATCCATTATTTGAATCAATATATTTTTTAATTCCTTTGTAGATAATAAAAATGCCAAGGTAGCCCAAAATATTGACGAGAAACATAAAAATTTTTATGACTTAGCAAGAAAAAAAATTAAAAAATTAGTTATGGATTGTATTGTAATTTTAATTAATGGTTTTATATTGTATTAATATTGTTTGAAATTTCACTTGTAATTTTTTTTTGTTATGCTCAATGTATGAGTTTCTACCCAGATATTATTTGCTTTTATTATTATTAAAAAAGAAAATTATTATTTATTTTGTTAATGATATCAAATTGTACAAAAACTGTGGTTAATTTTAGCAGGCATAGAATTTTATGGTTGGATAACATATTTCAAGCGAGGTGTTTAAGTAACAATTTGGAAGTTAATTTTTAATCATGGTAATCCATATTTTTTTCTAAAAATTAATCAGTTATTATTTGAATTATATATTACTTTTAAGAATGAAATAAAATAGAGATTTAAATTTTATTTTAAAATAATAATGATTCATTAAAAATAATATCGATTATATTATTGTAAAAAACATCATGAGATTCATACATAGACATAGTAAATATTTAAAAGAAAGCTATATATATATATATATAACGATTTTTATATCTTTAATATTGAGAATGAACCATAGATACACTAAAATTGACATGCACTGTCTCATCATTAATGGTTTTAAAACAATTATTGATGGGAGAGTGTGCAAGAATTTTAGCACATGTGTAGAGTAGTTGCTTCTACAATATTATATATATAAGAAAAAATAAAAATTAACGGTAAATATAATATTATAGTCTAAATTATTTTGTAGTGCTTTCAATTATGTGGTAATCCTCGTCAGCTTTAACTGAATTTCAAATTTTAAACTTAATTTTATGTATATTTCCATAAGCTGTGTATGGCCGTATTTGCAGTTTGCCTATGCTATTAATAACATCTTTCTTATATTTATTAATTAATATTGCCTCTTTAATTTTCCTCTTTTTATGATTTCTTTCTTCCATTAATATTTTTATTTCATTACTATTAAATGTAAACTTATAATTACAAGTTTTTTCGTGCTCAAAGAATACTGAAGCTGTATTAAATTGACTATTTATGTTATTTTAAATTCGATTATATAATAATTGATGCTCCTTCAATCTTTTTTCCACAGAACATCTCGATTCACCGATGTAAAATTTCTGACACCCACATGAAATTTGATAAATTATATTACTTCTTTGCAATTTAGAAATTATACACTTAGAATTATTAATCAATCTATTAACATTTGGAGGAACACAAAATGAAATATTATATTTTTCTTTAAATATATTCTTAATTAATTTTATATTGCATGTTATTTACAAACGGTATAGATATTCATTTTTTTATTATCTAAAGTAACACTGCAAACACTTTTCTTATTATTAAATGAATTTACTGTATGCAAGATTTGGTTTTTATCATAACCAACCTTTAAAAGTTCATTAGCAAAGAAAGAGTTCAATATTTAAAATTTTATCACTTTTATATTTACATAGTTTATCATTGCGATGCAAAAATGATTTCAGACTTGCCATTTTATGTATCATTGGAACACATGATTTAAAATAAATATGTCCTCTTTTTCCAATAGGTTTAAAAATTAATTTATAATTTAAATCAGTAGCATCTCTAAATATTTGTAAATCTAAAAATTTTATTTTTCCATTTTGTTCATTCTCAATAGACAATTTTAAATTGTTTAAATTATTCAGTTTATATAAAAGAATATCAATAATGTCTTTAGGACCACAAACAAAAACATCATCAATATATCTAGTATAAATTTTAATATCTTCAAAATTATAAGAATTAAATATAATATCTTCATATTTCGGCAATGTAAAATTACAAATTTGTGCTACCATAGGTAATCCCATTGGCCATCCTTTACCCATTTTATAAAACCTATCATTATATGTTGCAATAATATTATCACTTATAAATTTTAGTGATTCAATAATAAAATTTATTAAATGTTTATTTACAGCCATATTAATTAGTTCAATTTCAGTTAAATTTATAGATTCAAGACGATCAATTGATCCATATAATTCTGTTACATCCAATGAAGCTAATAGATCATTATCATTTATTTTATATTTTTAATTTTATTAACAAATTGATAAGAAGATGCAATTGTATATCTATCAAAACCCAACATATCCTCCAACAATTTACCAATATGTTTAGCTGTTTTATACATAAATGATTTTCCAAAATCAATCATTAATCTAAGAGGATTTCCTACTTTTAGAAGTTTAATGTTCGCAAATATTCTTGGGCATATAGATGAACCTATGGTAGCACAAAATTGTAATTTTACACTGTCAAAATATGAAGATATATTTAATTCTTATAATTTTGAAAATATTAAAATTTATACTAGATATGTTCATGATGTTTTTGTTTATGGTCCTAATGATATCATTGATGTTTTTTTTTATATAAACTGAATAATTTAAACAATTTAAAATGGTCTATTGAGAATAAACAAAATGGAAAAATAAAATTTTTAGATTTACAAATATTTAGAGATGCTACTGATTTAAATTATAAATTAATTTTTGAACCTATTTGGAGAAAGAGGATACATTCATTTTAAATCACGTGTTCCAATGATACATAAAATTGCAAGTCTGAAATCATTTTTGCATCACAATGATAAACTATGTAAATATAAAAGTGATAAAATTTTAAATATTGAACTCTTTGCTAATGAACTTTTAAAGGTTGGTTATGATAAAAACCAAATCTTGCATACAGTAAATTCATTTAATAATAAAAAAAGTGTTTGCAGTGTTACTTTAGATAATAAAAAAATGGGTATCTATACCGATTGTAAATAACATGCAATATAAATTAATTAAGAATATATTTAAAGAAAAATATAATATTTCATTTTGTGTTCCTCCAAATGTTAATAGATTTATTAATAATTCTAAGCGTATAATTCCTAAATTGCAAAGAAGTAATATAATTTATCAAATTTCATGTGGGTGTCAAAAATTTTACATCGGTGAATCGAGATGTTCTGTGGAAAAAAGATTGAAGGAGCATCAATTATTATATAATCGAATTAAAAATAACATAAATAGTCAATTTAATACAGGTTCAGTATTCTTTGACCATGAAAAAACTTGTAATTATAAGTTTACATTTAATAGTAATGAAATAAAAATATTAATGGAAGAAAGAAATCATAAAAAGAGGAAAATTAAAGAGGCAATATTAATTGATAAATATAAGAACGATGTTATTAATAGGCAAACTGCAAATATGGCATACACAGCTTATGGAAATATACGTAACATTAAGTTTAAAATTTGAAATTCAGTTAAAGCTGACGAGGATTACCACGTAATTGAAAGCGCTACAAAATAATTTAGACTATAATATTATATTTACCGTTAATTTTTGTTTTTTTCTTATACATATATTTTATAACGGGTACTGTATTATATATATGACATGCTGATCATGCTGATTATATAAATTTTAAGTTATGGTTTTTTATGTAAAACTTTAGTAACTTAGGTCATAGATTGTCACTAAAAAAAGTTTTTAACAATGTTCTGAGATATTCTGAATATGATGAAATAAATGATGTCAATACAATGCATAAAAGAGAAATTTTATTAATATGTTTTTAGAAAAAAAAAAAGATAAACAAAAAATAAATATAATGTGTGTATTAAAAGTAAGTATTATTATATGTTGATTAAATATTACTTTGTCCTGAACAGATACAGGTGTGTCAAATTCAGGAAAAGTTAATAAAGGATTGGGGGCATAAAGAGGTGTATGTTGTGAATTATTGTATGTGCAACTGCCACATGAAAGTGAAACAATTCAATACATTTCTGTATTCTATCAATATTTCTTTTATTTTTTCCTCCTCACCAGCAGTTAACACAACTGGAGACATTTATATTAGCTGTAATTTATTAACACACTAATCAAAACAACATCAATAGAATGTAAATATTGTTATGTGGTGCTTATCTATAAGTCTATTTATATATATATATATATATAAGGGACTTGAAATCAGACTTTCAAATTTCCCACAGCTATCAAATCCATCTTATACAAATGATACACATCACCTCATACATGTGAAAAAGATAAATGATCTCCAATGTATGTATTTTGTGTTGAACAATCACTCATCGGTTGGTCCAGATTACCATCTCCCACACATATATAAAATCACTGCTCAGTTTATATTAAGACAGCAAATCTTTAAACTTTAAAGGAAAAGGTTTACTCATCTCTACTCTCTAAGTCTTTAGCCATCAATGTCATTGAAAATCCGAGGATGAAATGATCAAGGCTCTTGATGTTGACAATATTATTGTCATACCCATGTTAAACTTAAGTCAATCTGACCCCTCACACATAAGACCTTAATATGTCCATTTAATTATACAGAAGAGGGAAGGGCAGAATGTTAAAATAATTATACACATTTGTTTGTTGGACCTCTTTTTCAAGTAAAGTACAAAAGAATATCCAAATTTACAAGAACTGAAGAAACAAAAATGAGGAATTGAAAATTAAATTTATTGATGGCTATCAACTTCTTTGGCTGTAAAAGAAGATACCTATACTTTATTCTGAATTATAGGCTATAACAAAAAAGTTGTAATTGTATTTCCTTCATTAAATTTATATAGAACATGAATTCAATGTTAATGTAAGTTTATTAACTAAAAAGTATCTGCAACTAGCTAATTATGAAATTATGATGATATAAGAATGTTGCTGACAAAAAGGAGCTAAACATTGATAAATTGATCAAAGCATACCAAGCTAATCCTTCTTCATATAAATATTGTTAATCTTACTTATGATTTTTATTTTAATTTTATGTTAATAACTTGAATATTGCTAGATTTTTCTCTTTTAGTAATAACAATAAAGATATAGATTACATGATAAGCAATATACCACAATGACATTAGAAAATGCACAATATATTAACATAAGTAGTTTACAGAATACCAATTTCAATGATATTTTTCAAAAGCTTAGCAAAAATTGGTGCAACATGAAAATTACTGCTAAAAATATTTAGCAAATGTGCTATAATTTTTAATAAATAGTTTATAGACTATAATTACAGACAGATTAGTTATTTTTATTAATAAATCAATTTTTAACTTTATGATATCATGCAGTGCAAGATAATCTGTTAAGCTTTGGTTTAAATTAATCTCTTATAACTATCTTAAGTACTATTTTGCTAGTTTTATGGTCATTTGATAGTAAAAATTGGAAGTAAAGTAAATATTGATTTATTAGTTCATAAAAAGTCTGAAGATGTCAGTAGTCTGCAGAGCACAGCTGGAAAATGCCTAGAACAATGCTAATTATTAGGTTCTTTGATTTTGGGCATACAAACAAACATGTAAATTCCTTTTTGATTGATGTAAGCAATGAGCAAAAAAATTAAAATTTTTGCATAATTGACTTAAATGTTTTGATTATTCTGTATAATAATTATTAAAAAAGAAATAATGCAATATTTACACTTAGAATACAAGTTAAGTATTTCACAATAATGTTAAATTACAATTATTATGTTCTATCAAACACTATAGTGTGACTTTTGTAATATTTTAATAATTATAAATACAACTTTAAGTTTTAGAACAAAATATGATACCTTTATAATGTCTTCAATATAATTTGCTCAAGTTTAAAAGAATGAAATTCAATCAACAAGGAGTTAGTTAACTTAATTTTTATTAGCTTTGCTGTAGCTTTTTAATAAAAAAAAGTCATACTGTTTTTATGATATATTTTGCTTTATTATTGTTTTTCTATATATGAAAACTTCAAATATGATGCTTTAGGATGTTTTTCATTTGTAAACTTATATATCTAACAAATTAAGTACAATTTATTAATTCATACAATGGAATAAACATTTTAGTGCTAAAAAAATAAATGATGGAAAAATGATGAAATGCATAAGGGTTAATACTCTGCTTAGTAAAATATTTATTCATTAATTAACTTTTATTTCTTTTCAATGTCATACTTTTGATTTTCTATAATATTCAAAATTTTAGACAGATTTGAAATCTATAACACCTTAAATTTTTTCTACTGGAATTATTATAACTAATTATTTTTTTTATAAATCAGTCCTGATTTATAAGTTGTTCTTTGATGCCAATTGTTCTTGATATTTGGGATAATTGTGTGTAGCATATAGATCTATGCATTTTAGCACTCTTGCAGAGAGATGGAGTGAAGAAGACTTTTCCTGGTTCATAGATCATCTTATCAAATTCATATGATCTCTGGTGATTGACAATTTGGTTACATATATGGTTATGTTATAATAATCAGGTAAAATGTTTTATTAAATTATTTCTGAGTTATATCTAGTGAAATAAATAAATCACTGTTTTAAAAAGTTAAAGACAATTTATGTTTATATGTGATTCTATATTATAAAGATAAATGTACGTAAATACATTCTATATCATATTTATGAATGAAATATGAAAACAAATACACACTTGCATATTTACACTATATTTACAATGGCCACTTGCTATCATTAGTGTGGTATAGCTCCTAGTTCTAGAATGAACTATGGAAGAAATTGTGTTTGTTCTTATAGGTTTTCCATCACTTCCAGCTGTATTCTGACAGTCTGATTTATGAGTAGATCTAGTGACATTTCTGACTGTACTTTACAGCTTGCCTTGTGTTGGCATTTGGTTTAGGAGCTTCCAGTCATAAAGGTGGACTTTTCTGGCTGCATTAGCTATTTAGTTTAACAGCTATTGTTTTGAAACATAGATTCTGACTTTCAGCTCTGTAACAGTAGTTTTAGCAGAATGTGTACAGAGAAAATGGATTCCACCTTTCAACTTTGCGACAGTAGCTCTCTGATTCAAAACATTTAACTATTTTTTGTCAGATCTCAATCATTAATGGAAGCATTCAGATTCAGGCAGAAGCATTTCATATTGGCCTGTTCTTACCATTGGCTATGTGTTTTCTATTTATGCATATAAGTTTTTGATGAAATGCTCAATCTGATCTAGGTAAGATGAGATATGACATAATTAAAATGATTACCTACAGAATTTTAAATAAGGTTAGCTCATCATCATCATCATCAACCATTATCAATACACTACAGGATGAAGATCTCTCCACATTTCAATCTATCTTATCTGATCTTTAGCCTCTCTTCTCCACATCATCCCTGCACACTTTCTTATTTCATCCATCATCTCCCATGTGGTCTCTTTCTGGGTCTTTTACAATCTCTTTGAATCCACTTTAAGATTTCAATTGTCCATCTATTATCATCTCTTCTAGAAATATGTCCAGCTTAACTCCACTTCAGTCTTTTATTTTTTTCAATGAGGTCAGTAACACTTATTTGTTCTCCTATCCATATATTGCATCTTTGATCTCTTCTTGTTACTTCCAGCATGCATCTCTCCATACTCTTTTGAATAGTCTGAAGTCTCTGTATTGCTTTTTTATTAAATGTCCAAACAGATCCATAAGTAAGAACTGGTAAAATACATTTATTAAAAACCTTCCTTTTCTAACACATAGTTACCAAATAGTAAATACACCATTTAAAAACCTAAAGGTCCATGTTACCTATATCACTATAGCAAATTGCCAATATGCTTCTGGAAAAAAAAAAACATTCACTTTTCTGACATTATTTTAATAGATTATAATTATCCTTATACTGTACTTGTTTGATTAAAAGTAAAATGTAATACAAGATCTAAATTACCTTCAGTAAAATATAAAAAAAAAAAAACAAATAACTCTTTATAATATAATATATTTTAAACATAATTTTAAAAGTTTCAACAATTTAAAATTAAATTCAGTCGGAGACGTTTGACGTAAACATAAAATTTATAAAAATAAAAACGAACACATAAGATATATCGTTATATTTTAAACATTTTAATGTCTGAATATCATTTCTTTGGATGTCTCACGGAATAAAAATAAATATTTTTTTTCTTTTTGCGGCCACAGCATTTATTACCGATTCAGGTATTCAAAAAATAGCTTTAGATTTAAAGATTTAAATCTGCTTTTGATATAATGTTATATAGTTATAATGTTAAATGTGTAAAATAATCATATCCTATGTATTTAACAAAAAAAACAAAACAAATATATTTATAAAAAGTTTCCGGTTGAATTTAATCTTGAAATGTTGAAACTTTTAAAATTACATTAAAAATATTAATAAAAAGTATAATATATCTAAAAATCTATTTTATTAAAAGAAATGTTTGTTTTTATGTTTTATTTTAAAATTTCAGGAAATAAAATTACATTAATGTAAATTTAAGTAATTTTGTTTTTAATGTTTAATTTACCTTACAATTTGATTTATATTTTAAAACTATTTTTCTTTTAAATTTTACTTAAACAATAACTTTGATATTATTGTGTATATATATATTAATAGTGGTCTATCCAAAAAGAAAATTGAATGTTTTAATCCACAGTTTGACGTTCTATACCAAAAACGAATTCAAATAATTGAGTGAATAAAGAATATGCGCTCCACCGTTTGAATTATTTAACGTGTTAATGTTATAAGCTAAATGGTATAATTTTGTGTTTTAGGAAAATTTTATAAATTGATGTTTTTCCCATTACCCTTCTGATAATATTTCATACAAAATCATAAACATTAATACATATTATTTATTGTAGTTCTTTTTTTCTAACTAGCTAATTTCAGGCAGAATTATATGTTTTATCATCACAGTTCTTAAGCTTGAACAAATCAGTAAAATATGTGCAATCTGTTGTTAAGGCAATATTACAATTAGATAGTAAATGGAATGCCACTCCCTTATATATAAATGGAAGACTTTTGGTATAAAGTTAATCTAATTGCTTGCTTGCCTTTAACTTATGTTCAAGTTCTGACTAAATAAAACATGAAAATGTTTTCAAGATTGAATCAGGTATAGAACGTTTTTAGGTAACCAATCTATAGCTAACACAGATAGCCATATATTATTGGTAAGCAAATAGAAATCTATATAATCACAATTAAATAGTAAAAGTAATGTAAAATCATTCGTATACAAAATGCCTGGCAATCAGCAGTTTTATGAATAGTAATTTGAACTTTGTTATTCCTCTATGGAGGACATGTTGGAAAAACACTTTCCTGAAGTAGCATAATTTTGATATATATAATAAATCAAAGACTTTTATGGACTACAAATATAAATAAAATATTATCTGGGTACATCTGTGTATAATTTATTTAATATATATATATATATATATATGTAAATTTATAAATAAATATTAGAAAATACAGTACTTAAACGTTTATAAAAATATATATCTATAAACGTCACTTAGGAGCACTCTCAACTATCCTTGTAGTTTTTGTCAACTAATACTTTGAAAGGTCAACCTTCCCATAATTCCATAATGTCAACTTTTTCATAATTCCGTGATCTTAACATTTGCTGCCTGCCTGTTGATTAAATCTTGCTTCTATTTATATATTAACATAGCTTCCTTAATTTTTCTTTTATTATTATTTCTTTCAGTTTCCAATACTTTTATGTTACTATAATTAAAACCAAAACCATATATACATGATTTATTATGGTCATAAAGAACGGAAGCTGATAAATTATCATTATTTTTATAATTTTTATTATTTTTATAATTTTGGAAAAACAAAACAAAAGAGCGCTTGTTATTATTAAAAAGGGTTCAAAATACAAAACAAAATTGTAAAAATAATTATAATTTATCAGCTTTTGTTTTTTATGATCATAATAAATCATGTACATATGGTTTTGATTTTAATTATAGTAATGTAAAAATATTGGAAACTGAAAGAAATAATAACAAAAGAAAAATTAAGGAAGCTATGTTAATATATTAATACAAGCAAGATTTAATCAATAGGCAGGCAGCAAATGTTAACTACAAGGATAGTTGAAAGTGCTCCTAAGTGATGTTTATAGATATATTTTTAATAAACTTTTAAGTATTGTATTTTCTAATATTTATTTATAAATTTATGTAAATTATTTTGAAGAAATACAGACATCAATTTGTAATATATATATATAGCAAATAAATGAAGTCAAATGTCACATGACCTAATTTAACAAGCTTGTATTACAAATGTTATATATAGAGCTCACAAATGAGCTCTTAACAAGCACCTCAGTGAGGAAGCCAGTAGCAGAAACTGTGTCTGGGGTTGGGGATATTCTGCAAAGCATGTTAACAGCTTATTTGAAAGCTCAATATATAACATTTATATATATGAACCACCAATGTTTTGACCAGGTTATTGCGCTCATCAACTGGATAATAAATATTATAAAATAATTGTAGATATCTTGTAAACACTGATGCATAACAATAATGAACATTAATAGAAAATAGAAATAATAATTATGAGAAATTATTTAGAATAATAACGTTTTGTAAAAAAAAATCTAAATAGAAGGGAATTTGCATGTTTGTTGATACATTCTAATCATTTAAACATCTCAATAGCTTCTCTGATCTGACATTGTTGGAGAATATAGCACTCTTGAATTAGGAAAATCAATATTATTGCCTGTATCTAGAGCAAGAAAAGATAGTCCTGCTGATGACTATTTTTTAACTGCTCTAATATGTTAATCTCTTCTAGCATTGAAGCCTATATAGAAAGCTTTATGAAATGTTACATTGGATTTCATAAACTCCATGTGCTTCAAGAGCGATTGAGTCTTTAGGCTTGGTTATAATGCTATTAATTTTATGATGGGTGGTATATGTTGTCTCTATTTACAATATCTTAGAATATGTCCAATATTGTCTGTAGTTCCTTTTATATAAGGAATACTAAACTCAGTTGTTTCTTTTTGTCTTTTGATTTTTTTAGGGTTTGAATTAAGGTTCAGTATATTGTTTTATTATTATAGCCATTAGAACAGGCAAAACTCTCCATACAGTAGTGCCATTCAGTGCAAGCCAGAGTAATCAATGGATGCCAGAAGGCTTGTGCATAAAATCTCTATGTAGTGCTTACTCATCCAATATCTCCAAACTAGTTTCTAGCTTGTGTCTTTTGTCAATGAGGAGCCATGGATCAGAGAGCACTGCACCTAGATCTTAGGATCTAATGCAACCCTCCAACAACCACCTTTTTATTTCTGCTTAACTACAAAACTATGAGAAAAAAAAATGAAAACACAATAATATTTTCAATTCAAGCTCATTAACTTATATAGTTATACAGGTCTGAGATCAGTTCAGTATCCATACATTTCTGTCATCTTTGGTTCTTTAAATAACCATAGCCATCACTATCCTATTAGCAGGATTGGTATTAAAGCATTAAACATTATATGATCACCATTTCTTATGCTTACTCATAACTGTTATTAAAACAAGAAAAACTCTTTATACAGTAATGTCACTGAGTGCAAGACAGAGTAATCAATGGATTCCAGAAGGCTTGTGCATAAAATCCCTATCTGGTGTCTACTCATCCACTATCTCCAGACTAGTTTCTGGTTTGTGGCTTCTCACTGATGAAAGTCACAAGCTAGAAACTAGTCTGAAGATATTGGATGAGTAGGTACCAGATAAGTATTTTATGCACAAGTCTTCTGGCATCCATTGATCACTCTGGCTTGCACTGAGTGGCACTACTATATGGAGAGTTTTTCCTGTTTTAGTAAGAGTTATGAGCAAACATAAAAAATGGTGATTATGCAATGATTATAGCCATTAGTTGATAAAACATTACTTATATGATTTATTTCATCTTTGAGATTTGATTTATCTAAAGGTTAATAGCTGTAGTGAAAACTTTTTGCAACAGAAAAGATCCGAGATGGATGATAATTTTAAATATCTGTCAAAGTGTGTAGATTTTCTGAAAATTGAAAAAGATAAAATTAGTCTCTTTCTTAGTGAGAAATATATCAAGAAATAGAACTTTTCCACCAGATTTTGCTTCCATTGTGAATTAAATGTTAGGATGTTTATTGTTTAGAATTTTTTTTTAAAAAGTAATTAATCTAAATAATTTCTCATAATTATTATTTCTATTTTCCATTACTAGAACATTCATTATTGTTATACATTAGTGTTTATGGTGCATCTATGGTTATCTTATAATATTTGTTACCCAGTTGATGACCAGTGAGACCTGGTCAAAACATCGGTTTATATATATATAAAATACATATTTTGTGGGTTCATCCATGTTAAAAACTTTTAATATTAATATACTGACGTTTCGACTTGGTCACACAAGCCATCTGTCAGTATATTAATATTAAAAGTTTTTAACACGGATGAACCCACAAAATATGTATTTTATATATTTAACCTGTGCAAATCTTCATTTTAACATATATATATATATATAAATATATATATATATGTTTTAAATAAATTATACACGGATATAACCAGATATTTCATTTATATATATATTAAATTAATGACAAATGAATGACAGAAAGTTTCAACAGTGCTATCTGTATTTATGGAAAGTTAATTGTTTTATACCTTTTAAGATCTAATAATATTTCAATTAGCAATTGTGTTTAGATTAGTCATGGAATAAGTATACTTAAGGTTTTTCAACCTATTCCTTTTACTTACATTATATAATTCAGACTTTGAGGTGATATGATGTATTGTGGCTTCTCCTTAAACGAAGTCAAGAATATCTCAGCAATTATGCCCAGATAAACCTGTTAGCCACTTTATTTTCTATTCACCACTCTAAATTTTCCCATATTCTACTCCATCCCATTTCCACAACATAATTTTTTTCAACTCTATAACCTGTATATCTAAATCCCTTTTAAATCCCCTTTATCTTTTCCCAAATCCAGCATAAAAACCAACACTTTCTGTATAATCACTTTTTTCATATTTATTCTTCCATAACTTCATTATATGTACCCTTTCTGTTTTCAACCATTTACATTCAATTAACAAATGCCTAATATTTTTTATTCCTTCCTTACATAATTTACAAAATAAATCACTCATTTTTTTCCATTTACATGTATATTCTCTTGTAGCTAAAGATCTTGTTGGAGCCTTAAATAATAAACTATTTTCCTTACTATTATCATTTATTAACTCACACCTAATATTCTGTTTATTTCTATATATATTTAAACTCTTTTTACTCTCCATACTATTTCTCCATCTCTCTAACTCCCTATTCTTTATTAATAAATCTATTCTTTTATCCCATTCCTTACTACTTTAACACTCAACAATCCTCTTAACACAATCATCCCATCTTATGTACAAATATACTGATATAAATTCTTTATGTTTCTAAATGCAGATGGCGCTGTTAAAATTTTCTAGCATTAGTTTGCTTTCATATACTATATTTGAGTTTCTTTTATTGTTATGCATTCTTGAATTTATATATACTGTAATAAAAATAGTATAAGGTTGATAATATATTTTGTCAATAACTATAGTAAACCACAGAAGTATTTATAGTTGTTTTGTAAGCTTTTTCATTTGAAAACCATTTTCAGCAAAAATAAACATTATCGCTATCTTCTAAGAACGTACAATTGCGATAAGGATATAGTGATAAAACTTGAAAAACTTGGTATTGATTTTTACTATGCAACCATTTTGCCCTCTTCCACAAAATATGAAATGTGGATGAAAATAATTCCTATTTTGCATTAGTGTATTACTGGAACAATCTTGACATGTCAGTGCTTTGAGATTCACGTTTAGGTCACCTGACAAGTGAAAATGATTGATTATTCATGAAATGCATGTATCATGAGGGAAGATGATATGAGTTTCTGTTCTCGTGAAGGGTTATTATATGGTGCTGATGAAAGATGAGAGGATAGTCTGGTTTATGTGCTGGTGGATGGGTGTGAGGGTAGTGGAATTGATGATGAAAGGGTGGTTTGGTTTTCTGCGCTGGTGTGTTGTTGTGATATAATGATGTTGATGAGGAATTAGAGTATTCTGTGCTGGTGTGTATTTGTAATATGGTAGTGTTTTTGAGAGTGTGGTCAGGTTAATGCGTTGGTAGATTGTTTTGATATGGTAGTTTTGATTAGGAATGAGAGGGTAGTCTGATTTTAGGTGTTGGTGGATGGGTGTGATGATCAAGGATGAGAGGGTGATCTGTTTTTTTTTTTTTGTAGATGGATGTTATATTGTGGATTTGAGATGAAAAAAGCTCTGGTTTAAAAACAAACTTGTGTATATATATGTTTTATTTAAATGTGAAAAACAAATGAATAAAATCAGAAAAAATATTGGAGAAAGAAAATTAAAAAACAAACAAACAAACATATAACAACGTTAATAATAATATCAAAAGATTTATTTAATAAAATAATGAGCGACTGTTGATAAAATCGTTTCAAAAAATTATATAATGACATTTATTCTTGCAAATTTTAGAGATTTAATTCAGTCAGTTTGAAAAAGGGTATAAACATTTTTAATAATTTAATTTGAGCCTTAATAGTTTGGATATTAGTCTCTTCCCGTTTTTAAAGTAAATTGATGTGGATAATTAATTTTATATATTAGTTTAAACCATGCATTAAGAGATTACCTCTGAACTAAATTTTACAAATAATTAAATTAAGGTTTGTGTAGATATTGCAGGTTTCTTGAGCTAGACAGAACGAATCGTACTAAAACAATTAAATACATATAAAAATCTATACATATGAATTTTTGTTGATCACATTTTGAAATTTTATTTCTTATTTATTTATCTTGATTTTCTCTTTCATTACTTTTTTTCTCTCTTTGCACACATATATAATATAAAAACACTATCAGAAAATAAAAAAATAGAATTAATTTAAACAAACCAAATATACTTTAGACGGGTTAGTGTCGTAATCATACACGGAGGCGATTGTTACATGATGTTACGCGGTATATTTCAAGCATTAATCAGATGCCAGAAATTTTTTTTTTTTTGATATATTATTTGGGCTTTTTCAAATTATTCCTGCGAATTTTATTCTTTACCTTTTTTATTGTCGACTATGAGTAAATTGCAAACTAGACAATGCGTTTTGGGATTTAACTAACGATAATGTATATGCATAAAGTGAGTTATTGAGTCTAGCATAGAAATAATAGGATGGATTTGACTGAAAGGGTCTATACCAAAAATTTAACAACAAAAATTGCACGACCTTTTCCAGCCTACAAACAAATAACCATCCGACATTTAACTAAACGAGTTAAAGTCCTTTTTTGTAATTAAATTTTTATATAATTCTCAATATATATGTAATGATGAATAATACTTTAATACTAAATAAATAAGTAATCATATGATAATCATTAAAACTGATGACGATGATGATGTACTGTAGCTTCTTCTTAAACAAAGTCAAGAATCTCTCAGCAATTATACCAAGAAAAACTTGTTAGCCACTTAATTTTACATTCCCCAGACTGAGTTTTCCCATATTCTGCTCCATCCCATTTCTACAACATAATCTTTGTCAACTCTACAGCCTTTATATCTAAATCCTCCCTATCTTTTTCCAAACCCAGCATAAAAAAACAATAATCTACTTTCTGTATAATCACTTTTTTCATATTTATTTTTCCATAACTTCATTATATGTGCCCTTTCTGTTTGCAAGCATTTACATTCAATTGACAGATACCTAATATTTTATATTCCTTCCTTACATAATTTACAAACTAAATCACCCATATTTTTCCATTTACATATATATTTTTTTGTTGCTAAAGATCCTGTTTGAGCCTTAAACGATAAACTACTTTCCTTACTATTATCATATATTAACTGGCACCTAATATTATGTTTATTTCTATATATATTTAAACTCTTTTTACTCTCCATACTAGTTCTCCATCTCTCTAACTCCCTATTCTTTATTAATAAAATTATTCTTTTATCTCTTTCCTTACCACTATAACACTCAATAATCCTCCTAACAAAATCATCCCATCTTTTGTACAAATATACTGATAAAAATTATTTATCCAAATCTTTTGCATACCGCATTATCTTTCTCACCCATCTTGTTCCCTGCCTTTTACTCATAACCCAATTAAATAATATTTTGGCTATTCTTCTATTATCTATAAACTGCAATCTACAAACATTTTCATTTTACCTTTTGCATCTCTCATATGAAAACTATTTAATTAATAATCGAACTGCCCTCTAGCTGCAATATTTCACAACTTTAAGTAGAAAAATAACGATTTTCTATTGTATTTTAGACCTGAATAACTATATAAAAAGATCTAAAATCCAACATTAAATAAATATTGCAGTAAGAGGGTAGTTCAACTATTAATTAAATAGACATGGTAATTACTGCATGACATTATATATATATATAAATGAAGAAATAAATTGGATTAATGGTAAACCTTTCTGATGTTTTTTCTCATTACTTGTATCTACCATATTGTTTTTATTATTGCCACAAAGGGACGTTGCAAAAATATCGATTGAAATAGGAGACAAGGGGGCATATTAAAGATTTAGTATTGTTTCAGTGGTTTATATATTTACAATTCCTAGTAAATGGCTATATATATTTTAATAGATGTTTAGATATAAATATTTAGTGTGTGGGGTTTTTCATTTATAATTATTTAATTAATATTGAAATACAAATGCAGTGTATATACTTAACCTAGATGTAATTAGAGGGGATTTGAACCAAGGCTTAGAAACTCCCTACAGCCATCCACTTTATCCAATGTAAATGATATACATTATCACATACATGTGATAAAGATAAATGATCTCCAATATATGTATTTTATGCTGAACCAGCACTCATCAGTTGGTCCGGACCATCATCTTCCACACATACATATAATCAATGCTCAATTTATATTAAGATATCAAATCTGTATACTTTAATGGGCAGACTTCAACCTTCTTCATTCTTCAACTCTTCAGCCATCTATACCACCAAAAACCTGATGGAATGCTGTAATATTGACATCAAGGATTATGAGTATTCCATCATCAGATTTTCAATGATATGGATGACTGAAGAGTTGAAGAGTGAAAAGAAGTGAAGCCTGCCCATCAAAGTTTATAGATTTACTATCTTAATATAAACCAACACTAATTATACATATGTGTAGAAGATGATCTGAACTAACTGATGAGTGCTGGTTCAGCATAAAATATGTATATTGGAGATCATTTATCTTTTTCACATGCATGTGGTCATGTATATCAGTCATATTGGATAGAGTCGATGACTGTAGGGGGCTTGAAAGTCTGGATTCAAATCCTGTTTAAATATTTAATTAGAAAACCTTTTAGTTAGGACAATAGGTTAACTGAATCATAAATTACAAAAACATGCTTTTAACTACTTTGACACAATCATTATCAACAGCATATATTATTAAAATAAGTACATTAATTTTTACAAAGCACTATTTCACTATATCCTGTAAGCTTTGTAAATTTTCATAGTAGCTTAATATTTTTTTCATATTTATATATATAAAAGGCATTTTTTATTCTTCTTTCATTCTTTTTTCTAAGTAATATTTTTTTTTACTCCATCTAATTGAAGACAAAATTTCTATTACATTTGTGTTATTAAAAAGTTTCTAATAGATATATTAAATTATATAGTGAAAATAATGTTCTTAGTTATAAAAATGATTACTGTCATACTATAATATGCAACAAAAACAGCATATATGTCACACATGAATGCGCACACACGCACTCACATATATTTCACTTGATTTCTATTTCTTTTAAAACCATTCTGTTGTCTTTTTTATATAATTTCTCACTGAATTGAATATGTAAACATTATCAACTTAATAAACAACTATATATTTCAATCATATATTTATTTTCACCCAATCAACCTTCATTCAAAATTGAACCTTGTCAAGATGTTATGTTAATTCAAAATGTCACATGATTTTCACATGTTAGCACTCCCTCTATATAAGAAAATAAAGATAAATGTATGAATTTAGTACAAGGTTCAATAAAGTTAAAAGGAAAATGGGCATTAAATAAAAATTAAAAAGTATAAAAATATTTTTTTAGGATTGAGGTTGGTCAATAAAGGGAGCACTTAGACAAACAATATATAAATCATTTGACATATTGAATTAACGTAACATCTTGACAAGGTTTTATTTTGAATGAAAGTCGATTAGACAAAAATAAATATATAATTAAAATATATAGTTGTGTTTTAATTTGATTATGTTTACATGTTCAATTCAATGAGAAATTATATATATATATATAATAATAATAAAATATCAAACTATTAATTCAGGGCAGGTTAAACTCTCTCCATCTTCAATTCAGTTTCTCTCATTAACATCTGCAAATTACACCAATCACACATTTAATATCTTTATAGGATATTTTACAATCAATTGGGATTCAATTTATAACCCCAATTGCCCATTTATTGTCATCACTTCTAGAATATGTCCAGCCTATTTCTATTTAAGTTTTTTAATTACTTTAGTCATATCAAAAATAGCCTTCTTTTCTAACAGAAATATTCTCTTTTTGATATCTTCCTCTTATTTCCACAAACTCTGATGTAATTCGTCATTGTATTCTGTTTTCTGCCACCAAACATCACATGAAAATATTGTGTTTTTATTTTGGACTCAAAGTTTTATAGTTAGCTAATGAGGTAAAAGGTGGCTGCTGGAATGTTGCATTATAAGATATAGATGCAGTGTTCTCAGATCCAAGACACCTCACTGATGAAAGCCACAAACTAGAAACTAGTCTGGGGATAATGGACAAGTAGGCACTAGATAGGAATTTCATGCACAAACTTTCCTGCATCCATTGATTACTCTGTATTGCACTGAGTGATGCTATTGTATGGAGAATATAACCTCTGTGTATTTTGTTTTTTGCCATATCCTCCTAATGAAACCAATTAAGATCATCCTCCTATAGGATTTTTTTAATATAATTTTTGTAACAAAGACTATCTTTATTCCTACCATGGAAACTAAGGTGAACTCACCTGTAAATACTTTTTTAACTAAATGTTTTGTCATTTATGCTTTTCAAATCTCCAGTTTAATGCTGATAGGATTTTACAAAAATCATATTCAGCAAGCTGAGGAATATATTGACTGAATTTTATTATCATAATTTTAAAATTTTACATAGTATTTTAAATGAAATTTTTAGTGCATATATATATATATATATATGATCATTAGATGGAGATTACCAATAGCTCTAATCAAGCTTTATTTTATAAGTCCTGAAAAAGAAAGAATTCAAAATCTCTATTGGAAAGTCCCTATCTACAGACCAATTGGTTTCAAGCTTATGGCTCATCTCAGTGGAGTGCTCAGCACTTATAGAACATGTTTCAATCAATGTGAAAGCATGAACTTTTCAGACACGTAAATGTCTTCAAATACAGCTTTACAAACCAGATAGCTATATGGGTCTGAATTCAGCTCAGTTTCACCATTTAGTAAAAGCCTCTGCAATATAGCATCACAAAGGCCTTCAAAGGTACACTTATAATAATTAATAAAACAAGTCATAAATTTTGTAACTCGCTTTTAAGCTTGCTTTTTATGATCACTAGATGGAGCTTACCAATAGCTCTAATCAAACTTTTATTTTATAAGTGCTAAAAGAGAAAAAATTCTAAATCTCTATCGGGGGCCCTATCTACAGACCAATTGGTTTTGAGGTGGCTCACCTCAGTGGAGGTGTGGGACTCTAGAAACTAGATCTAAAATTCTAACTCAAAAGTCAGCACTTATAAAACATATTTCTATCAATTTGAAAGCATGAATTTATCAGATACATAAATGTTTTCAAATCTGGTCTTACAAACCAGATAGCTATATGAGTCTGAATTCATCTCTTTTTAACCTTCACCTTGTGAGGAAGGTGAAGGTTAAAAAGAGCTCTGAGGAAGACTGCAGGACAGTCAAAACTGTAAGGAAAATAAAGGAGTAAATATATGTAAAATTTGCATTAAGGTGAATATGAGAAGACTATAGAAGAGTTTAATATATATGAATATATGAAGAAAGGTGCAAAGAAAGTTAAAAAAGTGGATACAAGAATAGGTAGAATATCAGTACAAATACATATCATTCTAAGATTATTTTTCAAATCAAACTTCAAAAGTGATTTTTAATCCTTTGCTATAAATAAATTAGTTTGTGCAAACATTTACAAACAAAGTTAATGAAATGTTCAGTAAATTCCAAAAAATTAATAGACTAATTGCAATAAATAGCTTTTTGGTCTATCCTATAAAAACAAATCTTTTTCATTTATGGTCAATCCTATAATCAATATTTAAAAAAAGATTTGACCTAAATGGAAGAGTGATGAAAAGAAACCATTGAAGAAAAAAATCTAGTGCATGTCTAAAAAAACATTGTTTTGCAAAATGGATTTATGGTAGCATATTTTCTCAACTTTTCTTCCTATAGTAGAAATGTTTCATACCAATAGCAAGGTGTTGCTGTTTTTTTGTTTTGTTTTTGCTTTTGAGGCTTTTGTTCTCATCTATAGCTTTACTCACTAATTCACAATTATATTCTTTTATATCATTATTAATCCCTTATTGTATTATTTTACAAAACTCTAGACATTCAATCCTTCTGAATATATATATATATTGTAACGGGATGGGGGTATCAGAAAATGGAAGATCAAATTAAACTGGGGTGATGGAAAATCATCATCATCACTCCCAGTCCATTCAAAATGAAATATCAAATTAATTATAAAAGATATATAAATAAGACATATTTAAAAAAAGCATGAGATCAAGAGATCTCTGAGAACATTGAGAGATCAGAAGCTAACTCAGAAGAGCAACTAAAGCATAATTATTATCAACCAGCATTATGAAGTAAATATCAGTAAAAGTAAATACTTGTGAGAAATAACCATCCATCATCATCATTGATGGGAATAAACAAATCAGTACAACATATCAACAGTCCATCTTGTGACTGGATTGAAAATGGGTCTTCTGTAGACCAGGCTAACTATTGAGCCTTTGCCAGCTTGGGCAATTATATAAACAGAACTTGGATGCACCAGCTTAGTGCCCATCCATTAAAATACACAATAATCAGAAATAGAACAATAATGCTGGGACATTTAAACTATGCTGATCATCATCAATGCTCTGGCCACTAAAGTACTATTAATGTACTGGCCAACTATAAACTTAACTTTTAATAAGACTAAAGTAAAATAAAAGATAGAGCATGGGCTTTAAAGAGTATCCTCTTTTGCACCAACCAGGATGACGATGATCATCTCTGGATGCCCAAAGCACTAAACACATCCCCATTTATCCGTGTCCTAAATCTAGCTCAGAGAACATGGGCTCTATTACTGTATGTGAACAAGAGATGATGGAATACAATTTTTTAACAATTAAATATAAGTTTATTAATAACAAAAAAAAATGAATAAGGTCTTATAAGGGTGAGTTACATGATTAATAAATTAGGTTTACTTAAAACCCATTCAGCACACAGGCATGTGGCTTGATACAAAATAAACATGTTTGAATTAACATTTAATTTAGAAAAATGATTAAAATTTTACACATAAGTGTCTATCTGACACGCATTGTTATTTACAATACAATTGACATATATACGCACACATATGTGCGTGAATTTTCTGATTTTGATTATAATACAATATAAAAAAATTATCATATTTGTGACTGACAAAATTACTATAAAAAAATTCAAATTATTACATTGATTTAAGTAATTACAATTTACAATTCATATTATTACTATAGTTTACATATATGCGCACAGACGCGCGATTTATAATATACAATCAATCTGTTTCAATTGACATTCAATAACAACAACAACAAAAAAGTGATTAAAATTTACATATGTGTTATAATTGATAACATACGCACATATACATGTGTGTGCATGCGTGAAATAACCTATTTGACTTGCTGCAAAATAATTATCCAAATCTTAAATTATATATAAATATAATAAATGATTAAAGTTTCAGTTAAATGAAATACATTTACATAGTAGGTTTACTGAAACGCATATATATATCTAATTTGCACAGACGTGCGATATATTAATTTATCTACATAACATTAGTATTTATCACAATAAAATTATTACAGATTATTCTAGCAATTTTATTCTCTTTGCTGAATAGTCTTTTTCTTGAAACAAGTACTATCAAATTTTTGACAGTTAATTGATTTAAAATGTCTTTCTTTTTCCTAGTCTAAAAGATTTTTGGAAATCTTTTTCTTGATTATTAATTATAACTTTCTTTGTAGTTTTTTTTTTTCTAAATTATAAATATAACTTTAAACAGTTTTTTTTTTCTTTAATAAACGATTTTAAACTAATATCGTTTTATATATTTCTATCAGTTATAAAAATGTCATTTTACTGAGGAAATTGTTTAAAACTTCCTTATCATATATAACGCTACTCACCACCAGCTGTATATACGTTTATCCGTATTTCTCTGCCTTTATCTTTCGCAGTATACGTTTAATTAATTCTTCAGCAAACTGGAAGATTTTTCTTGATGAGTTTGGTTCTTAGTGACTGTCATAATCAGGAAAAAG
The DNA here is from genome assembly GCA_028023455.1 of Epiperipatus broadwayi. Lineage (NCBI taxonomy): Eukaryota > Metazoa > Onychophora > Udeonychophora > Euonychophora > Peripatidae > Epiperipatus > Epiperipatus broadwayi. The sequence continues at coordinate 1,646,397 of JAQFVV010012513.1, forward strand.
TATCCAAGTAATTAGTTGGCATACCATGAGCTTACTTTTGTAGTCCAAGCATTTGTCAAGCTGTCTTCTAGAACATATTTAAGCAGCTAGTTGATGCATTTGAAGTGACCCTGGCTTCATGAATCAAAACTGCAGTAAACTATAAGGCAGCTACTGGACTGTCCTTAGATCTTCATAGGAGCTTTATATAACTCTGCTAGCTATTTTGTCCTCTTTTTTTGGCTATTGATTTAGAAGTGACCCAGCTTCAAAACCAAAACTCCCTGTGAAGGAAAATAATAGCAGCTCCCCAATCTAATGTTCTGCCAACTATATGGTCAGCTAAAACCAACTGCTGCCCTTCATCAAGTTGCAACAAAATATTGTAACCAACTCTGCAGCTGACCTGTTCTCTTCAAAAATCACTAACAGACTAACTGATATATTTTTAATCAGTCTTTTATAAAATCATCTGAGGTGTTAACAACACTTTGATTAAAAACAGAGTTTTTATTTTTAGCTCTCTAATCCCTTTAAAAACATATATGTTTTAATTAATTAAAAAAATTTCAAAAACAAGTATTGTGTTTTTACATTTCACAATCAGAATAATAATAATAACAATACAATATTTATATTGATTAAGACCTTTTTTAACATTTAAATTATATAACAATTTTTATTTTAATCAGAGTTATTTTTTTTAACCCTTTGCTTATCATTATTTTATTTTAGCAAATATAAAAAAAATCTACAAAAATTTATTCTGTGTTTATTTCTACTTTTCCTTTATTTTATGTATATATATGCACATACACTATATTATTATGGGTGTATTATGTAACCCAAACGGTTACATTATATATATATATATATATAGATATATATATATTCCTTTTTTACTTTATACAATGTCTTCACTCACTAGATAATTTACTGGGGAATTGCTACTTTCTTATACTGACTATTTTTGCTGCAGTTCTTAATTTTAAATTTATTATATTTTTAGTGAATTCATTCAAAGCCAAAACATCTTCAAAATATGTTAATATTTTAAAATGATTTGCAAGTTCTAATTTTAATTTAATGAAATGTTTTTGAAGATTAGAAATGTCAATTGCTAATAACTGTTGTTCTTAATAACTTTTATCTCTTTAGTTTCACATTAACATATGTCTCACATCTTCCATCTCAATGATCACTTCATGTATTGAATTTATTAAAAGCATTACAATCTTGCAGTACTTGTTTTTTTAGTCAAAATATAATCCAATTCTGCTGTACATTGATTTAGTTGTTTCCACATCCATTTCTGCCTAATATTTTTCTCAAGGAAAGAATTCATAATATAAAATTCCCTTTTCCAAACTTTAGCCAAAATATTTTTGCCTTTGAATCATTTAACAATTCTAGCATTAGAGTATTCTGTGGCAATTTTAAAATATCGGTTGATCTAATGAAAAGTTTTTTGTATATTCGTACATACTTTTCTACTTCAGCACAGTGGGAACTTATTGGGGTGTAAACTTAAATTATTTGAACTTGGGATCTTTCATTTGAATATATAACTACATTTATCAATATTTCTGTTTTATTTCCACAATGATTATTCTTTCACTTTTTATTTATAATGAATTCCATTTCAATTATACTTCCAACATTTGTACCTGTGTACTGAGACACATGCCCACTTTTAAAATCAATTGCCTCTTAATCTTTTTTCATTAATTCATGAAGTCCATCAATGTTTCTTATAGTATTAGACAGTTCTTTTAATCCATGCAATCCTCTTTTACTTCAAAGTGATGAGCAGAAAATATTTTAAAGTAGTAGCCTGGGTCTGCAATCACGGGAGATTTTAACCCTTTCCATCTTTGACTCCTACTTACTGCCTTTGTTATTGATTTTACATTCTTCTGGAAATAATGCCATATTTTAATTTAGTCTCTCATGATTATAAATATCTACTTAAAAAACTTATCACCACATTCATTCTTTCTGAGAGAAAAATCATCATATTTCTTGATCTTAAACTCAGAGGTTAAAACTGATAGATGCACCATGCTGGTTGGTGCATATTATGAAGCAGTTCATCCATTTCTATATACTACATAAATAATCTTATATAATATTAATATCAAGTATGTACTTTATTACTTTTTTACAATGCTTTTTTACACCCTGAAGGTTTCGATTACTCCAACAAACTTCTTCAAAAAAAGCATTGTAAATAGTAATAAAGAACATAGATGGTATTAATATTATATGCATTTGGCAATGCAATAAGAAAGATAAGGTTATACTACTTCATATATGAATAATCATAGGGTAATAATAGCTGCGACAAGAAGGGTGAATGAAGTGAACATTACGAATTTGCACTGGTCACTTTTATTAAGTCTCAAATAGGAATAAGGGATCATCTTTCAATTAACAGCAAACTTTTTTGCTGTTTTTATGTAGTATACACCTGTATATATTTACATTTCACAGATTGGTATGTATAGGTATTGCAAATCTAATCTATAATATTTTTTGGGTTTGTGTCTATTAGTTTATTTTCCATTTGGAGTTTGAATACTAATACTTGTTTGCAAGTTGTTTCTGCTGCTAAAGATACAACACTTTACTACAATAGAATTTAATTTTTAAAATGCACACATTCAGAAAATGCAAGATAAGTAAAAAGGTTGACTAAGAAATAATTAATGATGGCAGACATGTAAATGGATGTTATGTATAATATATGAACTCAAATTTATGAAACACAAATTGGTTGGGTTTTTTATTCCATAATTTTTCAAAACAGTGAACTACTGTGGATTCTGAAATCTGTAATAATAGCCTAGAAAGATTCTTGTAGCAATAAATTTCAACATAGCATAAAGTATTTATAATTTCTTGTCTTTAATCAGGAGTTTATCAAAATGAATATTTGGTTTCCATGGAAGATAATTTGTCTTAAATATTATTACTTGCTATTTGCAGAGTAGGACATAACAAGGCTGTTATGTATTCATATCACATCCAGCTGTAATTCCAATTGAGTTGATCTTTTTAGACAATACTAGCACATTGATTAATCTTACACTAGATGGCAGACCTGAAGTAGAAGAAATATGATGGTTTGTTGGTGTTATATTCTACATACAATACAAAAATAAATTTATTTTTTATATTAATTTTTAATAATAACTTCAACCCACTTGCAATAAGATATGCATTTTTATTACCACTCTTAAATTATACACACTAGGTGACAGAGTGGGAATAGAAACAAATATATATTTCCTGATATCTTCTTGTGTACAGAAAGTAGGGACAATATGGAAGTTACGCTGAAGATATGTGCAAGGATGGGTAAAGAGATGGGGATTAAATATAGTGAAGAAAAATTAAAAGTAATGATGATAAATGGTGCGGGAAAAGAAGAGAAAAAATTTATATGGGGGATATAAAGTTAAATGTAGTGAATAGGTATAACTATTTGGAAATTATCTTAAGTAATCAGAGAAATTGTGTGGATGAATTGGAGAAAAAAATTGATAAATGAAGCAATGAAGAGAAAGGAACTGATACAAAAATTAACAATGTTTTCATATAATAAATATGATGTAACAAGAATTGTATGGAAGGGAGTAGCAATAGCATGGTAACTTATGGCAATGATGTATTATGAGTTGGTAAAGGGGTGTTAAATTTACTTAGAAAAAGTACAAAGAGCAGTAGGAAGACATGCATAAGATGCAGATATGTGGATGGCAAAGGAAGCAATTGAAGGAAAAATGGAATGGACAAGTTTTATATGAGAGATGCAAAAAGCAAAATAAAAAATGTTCAGTAGATGGCAATTTAAGGGTAGTAAGACAATAACCAAAGTAGGTTTAATTGGGTTACAAGTAAAGAAAACACAACAAGAGGGGGAAGAAAGATAGTAAAGTGTCCAGAAGATTTGGATAAAGACTTTATGTCAGCATACTTGTACAAAAGTTGGGATGATTATGTTAGGAGAATTGTTGAGTGTTATAGTGGCAAGGAATGGGATAGAAGAATAGACACATTAATTAAAAATAGGGAGATGGAGAGATGGAGAACTAGTATAGAGAGTAAAAAGAGTTTAAATAATATATATAGAAGTAAACAAAATAATTGGTATGAATTAATTTATGATAATAACAAGGAAGGTAGTTTACTGTTTAAGGCTTAAACAGGATCGTTAGTAACAAATGAATATACACATAAGTGGAGGAATGTGGGTGATTTAGTCTACAAATTATGTAAGGAAGGCATGAAAAATATTAGGTATCTGTTAAATGAATGTAAATACTTACATACAGAAAGGGTACAAATAATGAATCACGCAGAACGTGCGTTCTTGATTTTTATGCTGGGTTTGGAAAAAGATAAGAGAGATCTAGATATAAAGGCCATATAGTGGAAATCGGGTGGAGCAGGATAAAGAAAGCTATGAAAAAAACTTAGGGTGGGGAATAGAAAGGGAAGGAAAGGTGATTAACAGGTTTCTCTGGGCATAGTGGCGAGAGATTCCTGACTTCGATAAAGGTGTAGCCATACCACATCTTATCACATGTCACATCAACATATTTAAATAAACTTTATAGGCAGAGGTCATATGATAGCTTGCTGATGTTATATTTCACATATACTACAAAGTAAAATAAACTTTAATTTTTATAATAATCATAATTACTTTATAACTTTGAGCCAGTTGAAATAAAACATGCATTTTTATTACTATTATTAAACTACATCATAAGCGGTTTGCCATTCTTTTATGTTTTAAATCTTAGAGTGAAAAAAAAGTCTAAGAATAAAGAATAGTAAATAAGCCGCAATCTGTTTTGAATGATTTTTTGCTTCGTTTCATTTAATTGCGAACTGAATATGATCAACTTGACACATTCAAATCGTGAAATCCGGGTCCCCTTGATAGAATTTGCTATGAAATTTTTCCACAGTAACGAAATCAAGTGTAAAATTATTCTGATTTATATGTTATTAAATGTAGCCTGAAGCATGGAAGGCACACGTGACCTTGTTCTTATTATTGGATTTTTAAAATCTAATTTTATTTATTTCTTATTATTTTTTTAAAAAGCAGTCCCCATAATTACATCTAATTTAAGTCAATTGATAAGTACGTAATTAGTATTAAATTTGTCAAAATATATTTTGCATGTATCATTAATTATCAAAAAATGAAATAAAAAAATAAAAGTAATTAAATATGTATTTTTTAAAAGATAAATGAAACTCTGATAATAAAATAGTAAATAAATAAATTTTAAATATAATTATATTTAGAAATAAATCAGTTTTTAATTTTTTCTTTTTGAAGAAAAAAAATGTATTTACTTTAAAAAATTAAACTTTTACAAACTAATAACAAAAGTTAATGGACGGGTGCGTAGGATAAAAAAATAATAGTAGTAGTTGCTCAAGGTGTCATGAGATGTTCCAGAACCGGATCGGATAAGCTGACGTTCTATCTAAAAACACAGTTCACAGTCCATCACTCGATCACAGAGCTAAAGCACCCGGAGTAAATATTAAATGGTAAAAGTGACCAATGGAAATAATCACATTATTAAATCCAAGCAGCATAATTGTGTAATAAAGTTTAATTAGTAAAAATCCCAATTAATCATGAAAAAAAAAAAACACAGAAGATATTACCCCATTATGCTTTTGTAAAATATATGGTTTTAAAATGTATATAGAGTATCGTTTGAATCAATTTAAATGTAGAAAGGTGTTTAAACAATTTAAATAAGCATATAATATCTTGTAAATTAAAGAATATGATGAAAATATTGCATTACTTGCCGTATATTATCATCGTCATCCATTATCAATCCATTGCAGGATGAAGGTCTCCCCAAGGTCGGACTGTCTTCTTTGATCTCTAGCCTATCCTCTCCACATCACCACTGCACACTTTCTTATATCATCCATCCATTTTACATATGGTCTCTTTATGTATCTTTTATAATCTCTTGGAATCTAGTTTAGATCCATCTATTATCATCTTTTCTAGCAATATGTCCAGCCCAACTCCACTTCAGTAATTCTTTCAATGATGTCAGTAACATATGTTTGTTATCTTATCCATGTATTGCGTTTTGGATCTCTTATTATTACTTTTAACATGCACGCCTCTTAATAAAATTTAAAATAAAAAATGTGGTATAACTTATACTTTAATAAATAGAAAAGTTTGTTTGCTCTTTAAAAATTAATAGTATGCTATTCTTCTTTTTATAATTTTCATATCATTAAACAACTAATATAATGCCATTGAAGACTAAAATGATAGTAATAAGCGCAATTCTTTTAATCGGTCATATGGGATGTATGTTTAAAGTGGTCAGTTAAACTTGAAATTACATCTTTTAAGTTGAACTGTAAAAACAGGGGAAAAAATACGTATCCTTCTTTAAAAATTTGAAAATAGATAGTGTAATAAATTTATCAAATCTTTGTTTATAATTTTAATTTGTATGTCCCAAAAAACTGATGTCTGTATTTATGCAGCAATACTAACTAGATTATACAGTCCAAGTAATAAGAAAATGAAATATGGAAACCGTTCTTATTTCCTGCTAAGATTTTCAATAAACATTAATCCAAAACAATGTAAATGATAGGAATGAATTTAAATAGGGTAAAATGGTAAATAGTTCTCATCAATAAACTTCGTTATTTATATTTTCAAGATGAGATTAATAGATGCGGTCTCTTAAAAATCTTTTCAACAGATGAGAAAGGTTTCCATTATAACTAAATAAAAGCTTGAATTTGGCAGCCCATTTTTGAATGAGCTTTAAAATTAAAGCCTTTCTTTATTTAAATAGGGAATGCAGCTGAAAGAATATAAGTATGGGGTATATTTAAAATATTTTATATAAATTTTAGTTAGTGCTATGTGTTGTTTTTATTATATATATATATATATATATATATATATTTAATATATATATATATATATAAGTATATATAAGTAAAGGCTGCAGAAAGGAGTTTGCTATTAACTGAAAGGAGACCCTTTGATTCCTCTTGGAGGCCTTAAAGGAACCGAGCAGGGCAAATTCCTAATGTCCACTCCATACGTTCTTGTCGTTGCAGCTGTTATTACTATGTGATTATTCATGTAGTATACGAACATGGATGGGCTGCTCACCAACACGCATTAGCCAGCATGGTGAGTTTATTGGCTTTTTACCTCTGAGTCTAAGATCGAGAAACACCATGGTCTTTCTTCTCAGTGCCTGATAAGGCAGAATGAATGTTTGTGTAAATGATAAATATTTTTCCAATACATATATACAATTATGACAGACAAAAATAAAGCATGGACCTTATTCCCAGGAGGCTGTAAAGTCACCAACCAAGGCAGCGGTTGGTGGCCGAAGGCGGAGGGTGCTAAGAATCCCCTGATTGTGGACACAGGCTGCCATTTGATGATGACTTTTTATTTAGGTACTTACAACTGCAGATCACTTTCAAGTGAAGGAAGATTGCAAAAATTCGAAGAACTGTCTTATATTAAATGGGACATTATTGGACTTTGTGAAGTTAGAAGAAAAGGTGAAGAAACAATTGATTTAAAAAGTGGACATATACTCTATTATAAAGGCACACATATTGGAAATACAAGTGGAGTAGGATTCATTATAAATAAAAAGTGGAAGAACAATATTGTGGAGATTGATGGTGTATCGGACAGAGTTGCAAGATTAGTTATACAACTTAATAGCAGATACCAAATGCAGATAATTCAGGTTTATGCCCCAACAAGTTCTCATAGTGATGAAGTAGTAGAAGATTTTTATATGGATGTACAAAAGGCTTTTGATCAGAGTAAACAACATTTTAAAATTGTTATGGGAGACTTTAATGCTAGAATTGGTAGACAAATGAAAGATGAAATTGCTGTAGGTAATTTTGGTTATGGTAATAGAAATGAGAGAGGACATAGACTTGTGGAGTTTGCAGAAAAAGAAAAACTTTATATTATGAATTCATTTTTTGAGAAAAATGTTAAAAGGAAATGGACATGGAAGCATCCAAATGAAGGTACAGCAGAATTGGATTATATTTTGACTAACAGGAAATACATATTTCAAGATTGTAATGTTCTTAATAAATTTAACACAGGAAGTGATCATCGATTAGTAAGGTGTAAGTTACGTGTTAATGTAAAACTAGAGAGACAAAAATTATTGAGAAAAACAATATTTACAGTTGATGTTCCTAATCTTCAGAAACATTCTAATGAATTTAAATTAGAACTTACAAATAGGTTTCAAGTGTTAGGAGAATTTGAACATGATTCAGATTTGAATGAAATTAATATGAAAATAACTGATACACTTTTAAAAACTGCAACAAAGATAGCTGGTAGAAAAAAGCAGCAATTGACTAATAAAATTTCTACTGAAACTAGAGAATTTATGAAGAAAAGAAGGAATATGAAGATATACAAAAATGATGTATTAAAAAGAATTGAATATCTCGAATTTTGTAAAATGGTGCGGAAAAGAGTTGAAAATGATATAAGAAAGTATAACTGTGAACTAGCAAGGAAAGCTGTAGAAGAAAATAAAAGTCTTAAGAATGTAAAACAACATTTTGGTATTGGTAGGAAATTTATATCTGCAAGAAGAAAAAAAGATGGAATTATTACTAAAAGGGGAGATGACATCATGAAATTGGTAGAAGATTTTTATCAAGAATTATATAGTAATAAAGAACAAGTACATCCTATATCTATTACATCTTCCAAATTGCCCAGAATTTTAAATGAAGAAGTGAGACATGCAATTAAATGTATGAAGAAAGGAAAGGCTCCAGGTAATGATGAAATTATAATTGATATATTAAAAGAAGCAGGTGAAGAAATAGAAATTTTTTTAGCACAGTTATATACCAAATGTCTAAATGATAAAGATGTACCGGATGATTGGAAGAATGCAGTAATAATATTAATATTTAAAAAAGGTGATAAAGAAGATATTAGAAATTACAGACCTATCAGCCTTTTATCAGTTTTATATAAAATTTTTACCAAGATAATTACAACTCGTCTACAGAGAACTTTGGATTTCCACCAACCAAGAGAACAAGCTGGATTTAAAAGTGGTTTTAGTACAATAGATCATATCCAGGTATTGAGAGAAGTCATAGAAAATACAAATGAATATGAGTTGTCATTATGTTTTGGATTTGTAGATTATGAAAAGGCATTCGATTCTATACACATTTCTTCAGTGATTAAAGCATTGGATCATCAAGGTATAGATCCAGGATATTGTCATATTTTAAAGAATATTTATAAAAATGCAACAGCAACAATTAGATTACATAATGATACTGGAAAAATCAACATTGAGAAAGGTGTAAGGCAAGGTGACTCCATATCTCCAAAACTTTTTACAGCAGTGCTGCAAGAAGTATTTTGTGGATTAAAATGGGAAACTAAAGGAATGAAAGTAAATGGAGAGTATTTAAGTCATTTAGATTTTGCAGATGATGTAGTTGTTTTTGCAAATAATGCTTCAGAGCTGCAGGAAATGTTGCAGGAGTTAGCAGATGAAAGTAGAAAAGTAGGACTAAAGATAAATGTTAAAAAGACTAAAGTAATGTTTAATCGATTTGCTCAAAATATGAAAATAAAGATTGATTATGAAGAATTAGAAGAAGTTAACAGTTACAAATACCTAGGTCAGATTATTAATACAGATGGAAACATAATGGAGGAAATTAATCATAGAATTAAACTTGGTTGGAGTGCTTTTGGTAGAAATAACTTGATACTAAAAGGAAATATGCCTATGTGTTTGAAAAGAATGGTTTTTAACAAATGTGTTTTACCAGTTCTTACTTATGGATCTGAGACTTGGACACTTAATAGAAGAGCAATACAGAGACTTCAGACCACTCAAAGGAGTATGGAGAGATGTATGTTGGGAGTAACAAGAAGAGATCGAAAACACAATGTATGGGTAAGACAACAAACAAGTGTTACTGACCTTATTGAAAAAATTAAAAGATTGAAATGGAGTTGGGCTGGACATATTGCTAGAAGAAATGATAACAGATGGATAATTGAAATTTTAAACTGGATTCCAAAAGATTGTAAAAGACCCAGAAAGAGACCACATGTGAGATGGATGGATGAAATAAGAAAATGTGCAGGGGTGTTGTGGAAAAGAGAAGCTAAAGATTGGAGAAGATGGATTAAACTTGGAGAGATGTTCATCCTGCAGTGGATTGATAATGGTTGATGATGATGATGATGATGTAAGTAAAATTTTGGCTTAAAGTGTGTTTTAGTTTTGATTAATTTCCAATACTTATATGAAACAGCATCCACCGTTGTCATGGTTAACTTTTCAAAAAAAAAAAAAAAAACATTTGATCTCAAATAGTAAAGAGATTGAGTGTGAGGTAAAACATGAAACTGAGCATTCAGAATATGTGAATTAACTATTCCTTGCTCAAGCTCATTCTTTACATCATATTCAATCTTGTTACTATTTGAGATCTAATGGGTTTTTTTTTTTTTTAAGTAATCTTGATAATGGAGGACGCTAAAGCAGATTGAAACAAATTCCTGTCTTGAGTGAGAGTGATGTAGCGATTATTACAGTACAGAAATATTATTTATTATTGAGATATTTTTTATTAACTTGTAATACTTTATAGAAGAGAAAATAATTGAAGTACCATAGATATTACTTTTTGGGAGAGGGGGGTCATCAATGTCTGCCTGATGTTAATTCTATCCCTATTGTAACCAACCATGAGTACAGGAACTCTGACTACCTTATTTCATTATGTTTGTATGTTATAAACAAATCTTTCATGTCAGTTGAGATAGAGGTATCAAACATTTGACAACCATGTCCATAACTTATTATTTTCCCATTAAGCTATTATCTTACACTTTTAAGATCTTGTAGAATGTTTTGTTTTAATTTTATAAAAACAAATTTTAAATACTTGATTTATATTTTTTCTAGATATTTAATAAAGTGCCATTGTACTGGTTATTAAATATTAAAACATATATTCCCCTTTCTTATACACATATTCAATGCAATTTTTTATTGTTTTATTTGCTTACAGTTTCAACGACAAAGTAGTTTCATCAGAGTTATAAAATATGTAAATATATATGAATATGATAGAAGTAAGAATAATTATATTTATATAATTTTTAAATTACTGATAATAAAATTAACTTCTAATATGTGCCTTTATGTGTTCTTGATATCGTCCAAAAATTAAGAGGCAGAATTACAATTGGGCTGGACATATTGCTAAAAGAAATGATAATAGATGGACAGTTAAAATCTTAAACTGGATTCGAAAAGATTTTAAAAAATCTAGAAAGAGACCATATGTAAGATAGTTGGATGAAATAAAAGATCTAGAAAGAGACCATATGTGAGATTTGGATGAAATAAAAGATCTTTAAAGAGACCATATGTGAAAAGATTGAATAAAATAAAAAATCTAGAAATATACCATATTTGAGATGGTTAGATGAAATAGGGAAGAATGCTGGGGTGGTATGTAGAAGAGAGGCTAAAGATCAGAGAAGATGGATAGTACTTCGAGAGATTATAATCCTGCAGTGGTTTGATAATGATTGAAAAAAAAATGATTATAGTTAAAAATGATGATGATAGATCTTTATATTTGAATTTATGTTTTCTTATTTTATCTAATGTTATTTATTTCTATCAATTCTTTCTATACATAGATTGTAATTTTTATGACAAATTTTGTAGTTAAATTAATTATTTTTGCATTTTTATTTAATTTAACTTATATTTTAATTTAATAATAAAATAATAAGACTGAAGTATTGCGTTAAATAAGTCATTTGAAAGAGTTATAATTACTTGTATTTAGTAAGTTAAAGAAGGAAATAGAAGAAAACGGTTATGTACGAGTTAGTTTGTTTTTTATCTACTTACATATTTTTATATAAATTTAGCTTACCCTACTAAATTAACTATTGGCATTTTGCTAAAGTGGAACAAGTGTTGATTGAAGTGTTAAAATCCTAACCTGACACACACTTCAAGAAAAGACTAAATATCATGTTGATGTGATGGAAATGTTGTGTATCTTAGAATATTAGCCAATAGGAGTTTTGCTTCATATTCTGTTTTTTTTTTTTTTATAAATAAAAGTAATAATAACAAAATAGATAGCTAAATCGGACAGAAAATCTCCATTATGTAATACTATTCTTTCGAACGACTTGATAATGTATAATGGTAAGTAATATATACACACATACACATAGATATTGTATTGACATTAATCAGATATTTATGTGCGAGTGTGTATTTTTGTTGGAATTAATATGATTTGAGATATAAATATTCAAAATTCTTTATTACATTTCGATGAATGCCTATTTACTATTCTAATAAACATAACCGCATTACTAATTGCGCCCACATACACACATATAGACAATGAATAAATACAGTGAGATATATAATAATTTTTAAGACGTTTCATAGTAAATACAAATTTTTTGCTACTTAGATATGAGTTTATAGAAATGACAATGAATTGTTAAAGATATGTAAAAAAATACTTTTTTGCTATTTGTGTATCTAAAGCTATGTATGTATGTATGTATACATGCTTTAACATATATTTTGTATGTATGTATGTATGAATGCATATATATATATATATCGATATATCTATTTATTCAGTTATTTATGCACTTATCTATTTATCCAAATATTAAATCACCCCACATAGTTAAGAAATCCAGTACTGCCTTCTATGAAATTAATATACATTATTAAAAATTTGTATTTCAAAATAGTCAACCCCAAAATGATACCCATTAATGTATATATTTCTATTTCTATCTGTTTGTCTCTCTATCTGCTTACCTATTTATCTTTTTGTCTATCTAATTACCTTCACCTAACAAGTCTTTATTCAAATAATATCTATCTATCTATCTATCTATCTATCTATCTATCTATCTATCTATCTATCTATCTATCTATCTATCTATCTATCTATCTATCTATCTATCTATCTATCTATCTATCTATCCATCCATCCATCCATCCATCCATCCATCCATCCATCCATCCATCCATCCATCCATCCATCCATCCATCTATCTATCTATCTATCTATCTATCTATCTATCTATCTATCTATCTATCTATCTATCTATCTATCTATCTATCTATCTATCTATCTATCTATCTATCTATCTATCTATCTATCTATCTATCTATCTATCTATCTATCTATCTATCTATCTTGTATGCCTCATTAATATCAGGTGACAAAAGTTCAAGCATTTATCTATTCTTAAAAAATGTCAATAGTTTTGATGTTAACACATTATTAATATATGGTAAACATTCATGGAATAATGCCCTTTCCTTGCATAATTTGGTGCCAGGGGCTTAAGATCCAAGAACCTTGGCCAAACTTTGCTACTTCTTGTGTATGCACTTTTTATCATCTTCCAAGTAATAAAACACTTGATTATCGATATATTTACAAAAAAGTATGATTAACTTGATCAGTCTAAAAATATTTGTCAATTTCATAAATAAGATGGACGTATCATTAAAGAAATACTATAACAATATTTTTAGCATTATTTACAGAACAATCAGAACTCTTTTTATTCAAAATATAATCATGTAGACCTCAATCATTTTTGCATGTAATAAAACTATGATATAGCTTTTAAGAGATATGCTATTGTCATTACATCAAAAAGATTAATATTCCTGTAGTTTTGCTCCACTATCTATACTTACATCTTCACTTCCAAAGAATATTTGCATTTAACCCCTATATTGTTTATGAAGTTTGACATTTACTTTATTATACTCTTGCAAAGAGAATGCAAAGAGAAATGTAACATGGCTTCCTTTTAAGTTAGTTCTTAAAAATCCAATCTTGATGTGTGTGACCCAATCACAATTCTTCACTGTAATAACATTGCATAAGCTTTCATGTCTACTTCCTAAGGGAATTATTTTCAACTTAATCTAGTGTCATATAATGTGAGTATGACTAATCAAAATAACAGTAGGTAGTAGAGTGCTATACCATCATCTCCAGAGTGAGAGGATCTGTCTTTTGCCCCTCATCAGTGATGTCTAGAATTCAAAACTGGAACTATTTCACATATGCATCTGGAATCTAACTTTTATCCCTTTGTACTATTCAAGATACTAATAAAAGTATCAAATTGAATACAGTAGTTCCACCTAGTGCAAGCCTTTAAAATCAATGTATGCAGGAAGCTTGTACATAAAATTCCTAACCAGTGCCTATTCATCCAATATCTCCAGACTAGTTTTTAATTTCACTAGATAAGGATTTTATGCACAAAATTTCCCACATCCACTGTATGGAGAGGTTAGCATACTTATTAACATCATGTGTAAACATATGAAATCGTGATTGTGTGATGTTTTGATGGTTTCAAGATACAAACCTGAAAACAAAAAAAAAAAAAACTAGGATAACTTACATTCATAACTATAAGACTAAGCCATAAGCTTAGTTTCTATATAGTTTTGAGAGGTCAGTTCTGCGACAAAAGTAGCCCTCTTTCTATTCATTTTTGTGAATGATGTCATCAAAGGATCAATCATATGCTTTCAAGAACAGTTAATCTTATCCTAATTTAGATTGATCTATTATAACACAAAATAGCCAATGGGTTTACAATAGTATAAGCCTAATTTCCAGTCTTACATGACTTTTGCTTCATTAGTGAAGATTAGAATTCAATGTTGAAACTGACATGCTTATGTGTCTAGCAATTGTATTTTGCTCTTTATATTATTCAAGTTAATAATCTAAAAATTAAGAAAATAAACTTAAGACATCACACCCATGCAAAACCAGAAGATACTCTGTGTCCAAATGAGGATTTTATATTTCTATTCAAAATGAAGATAACTTTTTTAATAAAGCCAAAACTACACTTGGTTTTATCTATATAAACAAAGTCTTCTATAAACAAAATACCAATTTTAGTACTTATCAGATTTGAAAATTGATCAAAAGCAGAGGTGTTAAGCAATATTGCCAAATTTCCTACTATTGTATTTTGAATAATTATCATCATCATTTTCAATGATCCTCAATCTACTAAAGCATGGATATTTCTCCAATGGAAATCCAATTTCTTTGATATCTAGTATCTCTTTTTGACATCACATTAAAACCATCCCCATTTCATCCATTCATCTCACACAATTTTGCAGATATTTCACAATCTTTTGGAGATCCAGTTTACATGAACTATCTATTTATTATCACCGGAAATATGTCCAGTCTAGCTCCATTTCTTTCTCTTCATTCTTTCAATGATGTCAGTAATACTTTTCTGTTCTCTCACTCATGTATTTCATTTTTAATCCTTTCTTGATACATCTAATATACATCTCCATATTTCATCAAGTGGTATGTAATCTCTATACTTTGACTTTGTTGTTTTCAAGTCTCAGATCTAACCACCTTTTTCAAACATAGGTATATTTCCTTTTAAAATTAAGTTAAGCACTCCATCCAAGTTTAATTTTATGATTAATCTCATCCGTTACATTTCCATCCATATTAATAATCTGAGCAATGTATTTGTAGTTGTTAACTTCTTTTAAATCATCATTATCAATGTTGTTTTTTATATGAGATCCATTGAACATTACTTTAGAGTTCTTAGCATTCACATTTGATCTTAGACTCTTATTTTGATCTGATAACTCTTGCAAAATTTCTTGAAGCTCTGAAGCATTATTTTCATAAACAACTACACCATCTGGAAAATCTACTCAACTAAAATGCTTTCCATTTATTTTGACTTCTTTAACTTTCCATTTTAATTTACAAAATACTTCTTGCAAGACTGCTGTAAAAAGTTGTGTAATTATGTAGTCATCTTGTTGTACACTCTTCTGAATATTAATCTTTTTAGTCTAATCATAGTTTTTGTATTTCGATAAATATTCTTTACAAGTAACAATATCATAGATCTATATCTTGATGATCCAGTGTTATAATTATTGGTGAAATTTCTATAGAATCAAGTGCCTTTTCATAATCTACAAATCAAAAGCATAATGCTAACTCATATTTATTGGTTCTTTCTATGACTTCTCTTAATACATGGAAAATGATTCGCTATACGAAAAACCACTTTTAAATCCAATTTGTTCTTTTCATTGGTTAAAATTCAATGTCTTCTGTAGAACAGTTGCAATTATCTTGGTAAATATTTTGTATAAAACTGATAAAAAGATTATAGATCTATAATTTTTATTTTCTTTATCACCTTTTTTTAAATATTAATATTAATACTGCATTCTTCCAATCAATTGATACATGTTCATTAGTTAGATATTTGATATATAACTTTGAAAATATTTTTTTAATTACTTTACCTGTTTCTTTTAAGATGTTGATAGTAATTTCAACATTTAAACCACTAAACATCACATGATCACCATCTCTTATACTAGCACATAATTGTTATTAAATAAGGCAAAACTCTCCATACAGTAGTGCCACCCTGTGCCAACCAGAGTAATCAATGGATGCCAGAAGACTTGTGCATAAAATCCCTATCTAGTGCCTACTCATCCAATATCCCCAGACTAGTTTCTGGCTTGTGGCATTATTGTATGGAGAGTTTTGTCTTGTTTAATTTCCAACATTTCTTGGAGCTTTTCCCTTCTTTATAGATTTAATTGTATTTCTCACTTCCTTTCAAATTCTGACCAATTAAAAAGATGTAGTAATTAGAATGTAATATTTTTTCCTTGCTTGTTTATTGCTATATAATTTTTTATAGAACCCTTTGTCTCATTTTATAATGTCATCTCTATTTTCAGTAATAGTTCTATCTTTTCTTTTCATTGCAAAAACAAATTTCCTACAAATACTCATATATTTTTTTACACTTTTCATATTTTTATTTTTTTTCTGTAGCTTTTCTTAGTAATTCATTATATTTTTTATATAATTAACTCTTTTTTTACTATCATTTTACAAAATTCTACACATTCAATCCTTTTTAATGGATTATTTTTATACATTTTTACATTCCTTCTATTTTTTATGAATTATCTTGTCTTACTTGCCAATGCTTCCTTTTTTTTGTGCTAGCTATCTTTGTTGCCGTTCTTAATAGTATTCTAGTTATCCCCCCATTGATTTTTATCAAATCGTACCATCTTCAAAATCAGTTAATATTTTAAATTGATTTGCAAATTCTGATTTAAATTCATTGGCATGTTTCGAAAAGTTAGAAATATAAACTGTGAATACTTTTTCTCAGTAATTTTGCCACTTTAGTTTTGCATCAATACTTACCTTACATCTCATTAATCGATGATCACATGATATGTCTAATTTAAGAACATTAAATTCTTAAAATACATGCTTTCTGTTAATCAAAATATAATACAGTTCTGTTGTATTTTCATTTGGACACTTCCATGTCCATTTTTGTTTAGCATTTTTTTCAAAAAAGTAAATAAATTATAATACATATTTTTATATATTTCTGCTAACACCACAAGTCTATGTCCTCTCTCATTTTTATCAACATAACCAAATTTATCCCCATCTCCTCCAGCTCTTTTATCTTTCAATCATTTACCAATTATACTTTTATGTCTCACATGACAATTTTATAATGTTCTTTGGTCTGATCAATAGTCTTTTGTACATTCATAGAAAAATCCTCTAATTCTTCATCACCATGTGAACTTGCTATGGTATAAATCTAAATTATATGCATTTGCTATCTTCCATTAAGTTCAATAACCAGTCTTGCCACTTTTTCTTATACACCATCAACTTCCGCAATATTGTTCTTTTATTTTTATTTATAATAAATTCAAATCTACTTGTCCTTCCAATATTTATGGGCTTTGTCTACTTTTTAAATCAATTGTCAATTTGCATTTTCTTCTAACTTAGATAGTTTTTCTTCCAGTTTTTGCAATCTTTTTTTACTTTAAAATGATGTTGTAAATACTTAAATAACAGATCATCACCAAATGGGAGTATGATCTGTAATCAGTGGATTCTTAGCATTCTCTACCTGCAGCTATCGTGTGCAGCCCTTTTTGGTGACTCCAATCTCATGAGAATTAGAATCATTATTTATTTTTGTCTGGACACGCACACACTATTCTGTCTTTAAGAAAAACTCAACTGATATTAAGTTAAAACTATCAGGCAAGGTGAGAAAAAATATCACAGTGTTTCTGATCGTAAACTCTGAGGTACAAAGCAATAAACTCACCATCTGATTTATGCATGTTGCTAAGCAGCTTATCTTTGCTCATATAGTATATAAATAATTATTTATGCAATAGCATCGACATATAAAGTAGACATTATGAATTTTCCCAGCTTGGTTCCTTTATGTCTTCAAAAAGAAATCGAAATAATCTTCTTTCAGTTAACAGCTTCCTGAAGCCAAAAAAATCGCGGTTATATATATTTATAAGACAATTGCACACACACCTGAGCACTGTAGCATCTCTCTGCAAAAAAAAAAAGAAAAACAAAACACTGAACAAAAAAACAATTCTTTTGTCGTTAATCAATTGCTTGGTAGTGAAAATTTATATTTCTCTTTTTATTTTATTTTTTTACCTGTTATTTATATTTAGCGGTATATTGTCCAGTAATTGAGTGAACAACTAACTATATTAGATAAGAGTCAACTACCTGAAGATAAAAAAATAGTTTCTTTTTTGAACGCTCCAATGTTCCTGGAGGTTTATGACGATGGTGTTTTAGTTATATTTATTGTTTAGACTATTTTCATCATCTAATATGAGTATTGAATGTTTTAGAAAAATTTAACAATAAATATTTCAAATACATTCAACTATTAGTAATAACA
Organism: Epiperipatus broadwayi; assembly: GCA_028023455.1. Classification (NCBI taxonomy): domain Eukaryota; kingdom Metazoa; phylum Onychophora; class Udeonychophora; order Euonychophora; family Peripatidae; genus Epiperipatus; species Epiperipatus broadwayi. Next base: position 1,665,346 of record JAQFVV010012513.1, read on the forward strand.
CATCAAACGGGTTAGTATATATACAACGTTTTGAGAGGTATTATTCTCCCCTCTTCTTCAGGTGTTGCTGGTCTGACCAGTGACAGTTCTAGCATGGGAATCGAATCTGGATTCTTAGATTCTTGAGTATTGAATTTTAAGGTAACGCTGTAACCAACTGAGTCATCCTGGTTAGAGTGTTATCTTAAAATTCAATACTCAAGAATATAAGGGTCCAGGTTCGATTCCCAAGCTAGTCCTGTCACTTCTCAGGCCAACAACACCTGAAGAAGAGGGGGGAATAATATCTCTGGAAACGGTGTACATATACTAATCTGTTTAATATACTATTACTAACAGTTGAATGTATTTGGAATATTTGAATAAAGTTAAATTTTTCTAAAGACATTCAATACTCATATTAGATGATGGAAATAGTCCAAACAATAAATACATACTCCAATTTTAACTAGAAGACTCAAGTTATCTGACTGTTTAATGGGTCTTCTCTAATTGAGACTCAGTGACATAAATTATTTATTCGTATATGTATATAGTCTGTTTTAATATTTTTTCATAACGATTTCTTTGACTCTCTATTTCTCTTCCTTAACATTTTACGAAGTATCTGTGACAGTTTAATGTGGATAAATGTTAGAATAAATGACAGTTAACTGCCATTTAAGGACTTCATTTCTATAAGCTGACAATTATTTTTTTTTTTTTTCAAATAAGTAATTAATAATAAAAAAAATCATAACTTTACTACAATTTCCCCCTTTTATTTAGAACTTTCCATTTTCTCTGTTTTAATGTTTAACTGTTAAGGTTGTTTAGTCCAGTAATAAAATGTCGGAAGCTAAAGCTTAGGGTTTAGGAATCGCGGCTCGACTCTGTCATTTGTGGAAATTTGAAGTATTGGTGAGCTGAAAAATAAACTACTCGATCACTATATTTTTTCTGTGTTTTCAGCATGCTTTACTGTAATGGTCTGGTGGGTACTCCAAAGCTCAAGAATCATGGATTTCAGATCGGGGCTGTTACTTCTGGTGATCGAACGAACTTTTTGTGGAACTCCTGATTAATAAATCATTTGATTATTAGTTTTTAATTATAGAGGCTTAAGCTAAAATTATTTTAAAAAAAGATAATTTAAACTTCTCATGATAAATATTATGACCTTTCTCGATGGCTATACCTTTTAGGAAAGGGAGAGGGTATTTTTGCTTGCTCAAAAAAAGATTGACTAATACATATGCGCTCTTATAAACACACGATTTAAAATGCATTAATAAAAACTCGATATGACCAACAAATCTATATTTCCGAAAACAACAATATATATATATATATATTTTATTAGCAGTTCATATTTACAATTTAAATCCATACAACTGTTAATTATATTATTGTTCAAACATAGGTTATGTTAACGTCTGGACTTATTGAAGTCAGTGATTCATATCCTGAGTCTTGTAAAAAACAAAAAAAATCCAAGTATTATTGGTGATTATTTATCTTTTCGACATGTGTGTGATAAAGTGTATCAGCGGTATGAGATAGCGTGGATAATTGAGGGTCATGTAAAAGTCTGAGTTCAAACTCCCTATACATGTATCAGTTTGGTTGAAATATCAAAACTAGCAAGCATTATGAAGATTTAAAGATGTGTAACGTAAGTTTTTAGTATCTTTTGCTATAGCAAATAATACCTAAAATAATTTTAATGTAATATTAAAAAATAATTTGGAGCAGGGAGTGAAGTAATAAATTGTACTATTTATACAAAAAAAAAAAAAAATGTACGTTTTAGAAGTCTGAGCAGTTTAGAACTATAAATAATGTGATCGTAATTAAATTGTTTATAAAAAAATGTGTGGTGGTCAATATTTATATTTTGCAACTTCTGTGGCTAAAACAAAAACCAATGTTTACATGATAACTTGGAGAGTTTAATACAGATAATATCATTAATCCAAACCCCGTAAATGCCAAAACTTAAATTATCTGGAAAAAAAATACCAATTTGCGATCATAAATATGTATTGTATTTAACTAAAGCATTTTAATTTTTAAATTTTGGCAATTTTTTTAATTTTTAATTCGGGGTAATTTATTTATATAGATAATAATGTTTTTGTTTTTTCAAATTTACAGCACGATTACTGTTCATAATGAATCGAAGGATTTCGGTAATTCACATTATTTCCAAATCCAAAACAATCATGGAACCAATAATTTCAGACTAGTGGTAATTTACATATACAGCGCCACCCTTTGGATTTTGAGGCCTTGTATACAAATATGTAGTAGAACATTCAATAAATAAAAAAGTAAATAAGTAAATGCAATGAGATCCCATGGCTGAATTTCAGGGCCAATAAAAGCAGTGCTGCTAGATGAGCCAGGCAAGCGGGAATTTTTTCATTACCCCCACCACTAGTTTTAGGCAAGCAAGTGACATGAGACTATTCAGTTATAAACAATCAGCTGTCTGCCATTTATAAAACTATTCAATCAGTGAGACACTAGGAAATTTGGTGCACTTCATTGCTTTAACTTTATGTGTAAGTACTTGCATCATATGTCAGTCTGTCAATCTATTTTATTAATGTATAAGATATATATATTGTGTTGTTGATTAAACTAGGTCTCTAAGTGCATGGCTTCATTAGCCACTGGGCCCCAGGCATTACCTGGTTGACCAACCTTAGAGATGCTACTGGCATGTATCTCACATTTTATTACACTTTCAACAGCTTTATGGTGTTAAATACTTTATATTTTAATGATGTTATTGTTTCTATCAAAGCTATATCAATTGTCCGTGATGGCATGAATGACATTTCACTCAAATGGGCATTATTGTTTGGGTTTTTGTACTCATCCTTAATAGAAATTAATTAGCATGAATATTGAGTTCATCAACTCCGTTTTGGTTACTGTATTCTTTTTTCATCATAATTTATAATGAATGAGATGATCTCAGAGTCTGATCAACATACTACTATTTTAAGAAAATGAAAGTTCTGATCTTATAAGATTGAATATCATATACTTGTATTATTTTCTGATCATGAATTATCCTAAATCACCAATAGCTCTTTATGGATCTTGAACTCCAGAGCTCACCAATCTACCACTATCCAATACTCAAACTTACTTACAAAGTTCTGGATCTTAACTTATTTGGTAATGTTTTTTTTAATCTTTTATAAGTCAAAAGCTTTATATCTTTTTAAATCCACATTTCTTTAAAATATTACATACATGGTGAGTCATAGATTGAAAAAATTAGGTAATTTTTTATACACAGGGTGTACCAATAAAAGATTAAACATATCTAAATTTTTGCTTGATATATATATATATATATCTGTCAATCAAACCTGGAATCATCAGTAGCCCAAAAAAGTAATTGGTATTCCAAAAAACATAGCAGCTAGTCTCTCTTTATATATGTATAATTTACATAACATAAGGCTCAATGTATATGTAAATGAAACAAAGGGATCTTATTATTGATCATTTGTACAAAATGTAGTGTGCTTTTAATACATAACCTGGGGGGGGGGATTGACTCCCTTTGTAATACAATACATAGTAATAAAATTAATTTAAAAAAAAAAAAATTCTTATGGCTATAGTTTTATTTGTAAGAACAAATAAAACTTAAAAAAAAAAACCCTAAAACAAAAATATCTTTATATACATAAATGAAAATAATAAATGTATAAACTAACTAAAGAAAAATAAAAATATAATAAAAAACACACAATTACTTTTTTATAAAGCTTCTTTAACATTTCAACAAGCAGACTGCAGCTTTATAGAGAAGTAATTGTGTGTTGTATATATATATATTATCTAAAAATAATGATAATTTATCAGCTTCCGGTTTTTTATGACCATAATAAATCATGTATATATGGTTCTGATTTCAATTGTAGTAACATAAAAATATTGCAATGTGAAAGAAATAATAATAAAAGAAAAATCAAGGAAACTGTTAATATATAAATACGAGAAAGACTTAATCAATAGGCAGGCAGAAAATATTAAGATAATAGAATTATGGGAAAGTTGACCTTTCAACGTATTAGTTGACAAAGGTTACTGATGATAGTCGGAAAGCTCCTAAGTGATGTTTATATTTTTTGTTCTTTTTTAAAATTGTTATTTACTGTATTTTGTAATATTTATTTATAAGTTTACATATATTATTTTGAAGAAATACAGACATCGATTTGTAATATTATTATAATATTTATTATAATGTATCCTTACTTTTATTTATGTTTATTAAAATAAATTTATATCTGAATTGTTATAGAAGCAGCAGGTAAAATATTGTCAATATTTTTATATATTATCCATATTAATGATCAAGCCAGACATGCCTATAAATAAACAGACCATCTTTCAAAGCTGTTACACCCACTCTATGACATTTAGAAGCAAAATACCTTTTTTTAAATTTATATTAGGTATAAAATCTGGGCACCATCCAGAGAAATTAACTGGGATATTCACAATAGATTTTAAATACTTCTAACTCTTGATTTCTCAACTAGCTCAACTCAATAAAAAAAACCCTTTCATTAGCAATCTGATATAAAATATTTTAAAAGCAAACAATATGATTAACAAATTTCGTCTAACCAAATTTCATATGGTAAAAAATTTGGGAAAAAAAATTCAGGCCAAGTTAACAATTAAATAACATATTTATTTGCATAATTAGCATATCAAAATATATATATATATAAAAATTGAATTAATTACAAAGTTATTTTAGCATAATTAATATCATCTTAAATTAGGAAGTAAGAATTTGCATATTTTCTAGTTTTATCAAAGTTCATAAAAATATAAATCTTATCCCTCATATTTCAGTTTATGTCTAGACTTTGATTTTTGCTTACATTGACTAGGTTTTGGCCAGATATTTTCTTGAGGTTGCCACCCCTTTTTGATAGTGCTTAGAGTTCATGATTCATGAACAGTGCTCTTGCATGGACTTCCAGTTGCCTTAATGGTTTGTAGATTCTTCTTTACAGAGCAACATCTAACTTAATTTAATTGTTCTGCTGCAGTATTGACTGTATGGTGGACCTAGGTCTCAGCAATGATCCTATATGAGGCTATAAATGAACCCCCCCTCTTTTGTCTGTCTAGCAGGGGATTATTATAGCATATACAGAGATTCCTATATATCACTGAAGCTACAAAACTAGCAGTCCATGATAATGAAGACCACAAGACTCAGCAATATAATAGCAAAATTTATAGCAGTAGAAGAATTTTATAACTTGAATAACTTTAATAACTCTGAATAACTATGAATAACTATCTTAAAAACTGGAATAAAAACTGAACTAATAAAAATTTATAAGCTTATATACCCTTGACCAACCATTGTCTTGATAAACCACCCCGTCATATTAAATAATTTCAATCTTCTTATCTTTCTCTAATTAATTACTTAATCTTCTTTATAATCAGCTAATATAAAATTTTTATATTTAATTAGATAACTTTTTTGTATACATAAACTATTCTACAATGCAATTCTTTTTACAAATTAATATGGTAGCTTATTGAATACAATTTTGTTATTCTTTTTGCTTCCTTTTGTTTTGTAGTTTTACAGATAACATTTTAGAATTTATATTTTTTTCAAGAGAAGATAAGTAGTTTTTATGAGCTTTATTTGGCCAGTGATTACCTTTATTAGATTTTCTTTCAAGTAAAAAATTGAATTAAGTTATCATTATGTATATATTTATTCAATTTTGGTGTTGTTTTAAATGAAATCTGATAGAATTTGACTAGATGTTTTTTTTCTTTTTTTGTTTAATCCTACTTCAGTTTTTGTTCCTCAATTTAAAATGTATGGACTCTACTTTCTATTATACTGACTACATAAATGATATCTTTATATATATATATATATATATATAGAGAGAGAGAGAGAGAGAGTCTTTTTATTTTTAACATACATTTTAAATATTTTATATAACACATATTTTACATTATCATTTTCATTACAATTTTGTTTGATTTTTTTGAATTTTTTTAATAACTATAAGTGCTCTTTAGTTTTTTTCTCCAATGCACATCTTGATTATCCTACATATGCACTATCACATTTACATCTCCATTTATATATGATGAAATTTTGATTTAAAAATGAGATTTTAGCTTTAGAATTATTTTGTATTTTGTTTAATCCAGGAGGTGCATAAAATGCAATTTCACATATATTTTTATATATTTACCTTATAAAATTTACTTGTTTGATAGAAGTATATGGTACTGATCACCACATATTTTATTACTAATAGAATAAACCGTATCATTAATATTTTTATTTTTATATTTTGTACTAAAATTTTTAATAGTATTATAAACAAGATGATAATTATATCCAACATTTAATAATTCATTAGTATAAATTTGAATATTTTTGTCTTTATCTGGAGTATACTTACAAAGATTGTTGTTTCTAAACAAAAAGAACTAACAAATCTGTTGTTTTATATGATATTAGCACCCTTGACTTATATAGAATTGGTTTAATCATCACACAGTTATCTAGCTCACATCTATTTATACTTATTTTCAGATCAAGAAACTGGGCACACATTGACTTTTCATCCATTTTGATCTGTTTTAAACCATCTAAATTATTTAATTCCTTAAACAATTCTTTAATAATATCTGGCTTAACACATACAAATACATCATCCACATATCTATAAATATACATGAATATCATTTTGATAAACCTCATTTTTCAAAATAATTTCTTCATATGCTAAAAAATTGCATAGAAATTATTATTAAAAACTCCATAAATATTATTATCAATAAAATTCAGTGTCTCTATTACAAATTTTATTATTTTCACATTAATGTTTCACCAACAAAACCAAATTATGATCATATTGTATATTTTTCAAACGTGAGGATTTCTTGTAGCATTTTCTCAACTAATCAACATGTTTCATAATAAAATATCCCACTGAAATCCACCATTAAACATAATGGTTCATTCTCTTTATACAGTTTTATATTTGAAAAGATCTTAAGACATATTGCAACCAATGGATAAAGATTATAATGATCTTACCAATATAGCATTACATAGAGTTGAATTATATATATATATATATATATATATATATATATAGCACATTGCTTTACCAATCTATTAAAATAATTTATTCTAGTATCAATGTTTAAGTCAATGTAAGAACTTGTGTTAGAAATAAAAGAGGGATCTCATTTTGTTTCTAAATGAATTCAATATAAAATATTATTCTTGATTACTAGAGCAAATGGTTTATAATAATGGCTGACAATAATAATGGGTGGTTATTGAGCATTCCCACTGCTGACATATTTCTCTAGTTACTATATAAAAATATCTCTACATGTTCTTATATATATATATATATGAGTCTAATGTATTAGAAACTGAAAAACCTTTCTTGAATTGTCAGTATAGATGCATATGTACATTTCTTTCTTAGAAAGTCTTTATAAATAAAATAATATATACTTTAAATGATCAAATTTCAATGTTAAAACTTATCCATAATATTGTCTTTTATATTGAAAATATAAAAAAATAAATTTAAAACAAAATTGAAACAGACAACTCACTATAAATAAAACACTTAATACATCAACCTGGCTTTCATTTCTTACTGGAACTTTATCAAGATGTTTCTTTTTACAAAATTTATCAACTATTCTACAGCAACGCCCCCAATGGATATTATTTACATTACATTGCAATATATATAATTGGTAAAATACATACATGCAGCTAAAAATGATTAAACTTATTAGAATCCTTTTTTTAAATATGTATATTTACAAATCAATCTAAACAAAAATATTTTAAATTTTAACTCTAAAGTTACAATAATCTAACAATTCCATTTTCAATTAATAGTGCTAAGACCTTTAACCATATTTAGTCATTTGTTTAAATTTTCTTGAATATACAAAATTTCATAACATTTTCTTCCCGTGTAATTTTTAACATACTTCATTACATAAATATTTTTTCAGAATTTATTGTATATCCAGAATTCAAAAATATATATTTTGACCTGATCTTATATCCTTTTGGCTAATTATCCTATCATGCTCATTACCTCTTTCAATGGTACCTTTCTTGTCTGATCTATATATATCAATCTGCAAAAGTCACAACTAATTTATAAACCAACCTTACCCTATTATTAATATTACCCTTTTTTGCATTAAAAATCCATTTTTCTAAACATTTACTATTTTTCCATCCTATGTTTTATCATCAGGTAACGTTTTTTTTTATCAATGTCTTATATAAATGCTCTGAACATGCAGCTGAAGCCCACTTCCTATCTGTATACCCATGCCTTATATTATTATTATTATTATTATTATTATTATTATTATTATTATTATTATTATTATTATTATTATTATTATTATTATTATTATTATTATTATTATTATTATTATTATTATTATTATTATTATTATTATTATTATTATTATTATTATTATTATTATTATTATTATTATTATTATTATTGTTGTTGTTGTTGTTGTTGTTGTTGTTCTTATTATTATTATTTTTTGAAAATCATTTTAATATCTTTTTTTATAGCCCATAGTAACATAACCATTCTCAACTTCCAATTTCTGTTTAAATGCTACTTTTGCATTCAATGTTAGCTATCATTTCTTAACTTAAACCCTTTCAAACCTACTAATTTCTGAGACCCTAGCTAATATGAATTTGGATCAATTATACCTCTTTTTTCTATAGTCTTAATATAATGTATAATATATATTTCACTATTAATTCCTTTTCTTAAAAAATGTTTAAATACTTTAATCTCTCCCCCTCTTTTTCCATTGTAAACTTAATATTGTATTTATTATTGTTCAATATTTTAAAAGCATTACCAATACTTCTACTTTTGCCCAATACAATTATAACATCAACATATTTATGATATTCAGTATTTTCTTTATTTTTTATATACTTATCAATTATATTTTCCTTTATCTAGCCAATCATAATCAAGGATACAATTCATCTAATAGAGCAACTCATAACTTGTCCTATTGTTAGATTCCAAGATGTTTCCTTTTATTTAAAATATAAAACATCATTTATGAATAATAGTGCTTCTTTAATATCATATAAAAGTCTTCTAAAATAATTAAATGCAAAAACAATAAAACTATGCCCATATGAGATTTAAATTAATAATGAGAAAATTATTAATAATAAAAGTTTGTATAATAAAATTCAGAGAACATTTTTGGAATGGGTTGTGAAAAAAAATATAGAAGTTGATTGTAATATTACAAATATAATAGACAGAAAAGTATGTTAAAAGCACATATATCTACAGAATTATTGGTGTACATTAATCATAGTATATTGATTCATTATAGAAAATTACAAAATAAGCTTTTAAGAAATACGATAAGGAATGGGGATGGTTGGGTTCTAAGGAAATAAAATAAAAATAGTTGATTGCTTTGAAATTAAAAATATAATTAGATTTTAAAAATTTTAATTTATAAACATATCTAACATTAATTTTATAAATGAGCAATCACAGATTTTAAATAAAGGAATTAAATATATGTCATTCGTTTAAAAAAAAAAACAGCAATTGTGAATGTGGAAACTAACTGCAAATATTAAGAGTAGTTTGAAAGCAGATGTACAATTAAAAATTAATAATGCTATTAATAAAAAGCACAAGTGCAGTAAAAAGAATGGAAGGAGAAGTCTATTATAAGACAAATTATGGAAAAGATAAATAAAGAGAACTTAATAGTAACAAGTGAAGATAAAGAGTCAAGGGTTGTTTTAAATGAAATAAACTCTGATATGATTATAAATGAATCATAAATAAAGATCCAGGAAATAAAATTAAATAAAAATATTAGATTTTATTATACTATAAGAAAATGAAACAATTAATGAAAAGAAATATACATTTTTATATCCTACGCCTATTAATATATATGTATATTTGGAATGTTAAAACACATAAAGTTGACATGCCAATAAGGGTAATATTAGGCTTTTATAGTTATATTCTTAAAGATTTATGTGATGTAATATATAAATAGATTATCATTACAATAGATTTGGCAAATATTGTATATTCAGGGGAACTTACAGATAAATTAAATAATGTAAAATTAAATAGAAAAGGAATGGCTGTACCATTTGATATTGAAAAATGTATGGAATATAGCTAGAGAACATAGTATAAAAATAGTTATTGATAAAATAAAAATGATTAATATAATTTCATAAGCATGGTTATATATGTTATTAAAGAAGCATTATTATGATAAATGGTGCCTTATACTTTTAATTCCAAGTAAGAATTTTGAAATATAAAAAGGGATGGGTTGTGGGTTACTCTCCTAGTGGGATTTTATAATCGATTATGATTGATTATGTAGAGAAAAATATAACTGAAAAATAAAAAATTATGGAATATCAGATATATTTATATAATTATAATAGATAATCGTAAAAGTATTGTTAATGCAATCAAAGAATTGAACAATAATAAATACAATATTTGCAATGAAAAGAGAGAAAAAACGATTACAGTATTTAAACATATTTTAACAAAATTAAATGGTGAAATACTTGCTAAACATTATATTAAGAATGTAGAAAAAAGAGGTATAATTGATCCAAATTCATATCAGCCATGGTCTCAGAAAATAGCAGATTTGAAAGGGTTTAAGTTAAAAAAAATGATAGCTAACACTGAATGTAGAAGAAACATTTGAACAGAAATGGAAAGTTGAGAATGATTATGTTAGCATGGGCTATAATAAAAAAGACATTATAAAGATTTTCAGAAAGAAAAACTAAAGATAGTGTAAGGTCATCATCATCATGATCATCCATTATCATTTCACTGCAGGATGAAGGGCTTTCCAAGTTGAATCCATCTTCTCCAATCTTGAGCTTCTCTGCATCATGCCTGTAACCTTGTTATTTTATCCATCCATCTCACATGTGATCTCTTTCTGGTATATATATATATATGTAAATACAGTAACTAAATAATTAAAATTTTTTATCCACTTGGGAGCGCTTTCGATTATCCCAATAATCTTTGTCAACTAAAGCTTCGAAAAGCTAACTTTCCCACAATTCTGTGATCTTAACATTTGCTGCTTTCCCATTAATTAAGTCATGTTTACATTTGTATATTAGCATAGCTTTCTTTATTATTATTTTTTTCAATTTGCAATATTTTTACATTATTAAAATTGAAGTCAAACCATAAATACATGATTTATTATGGTTGTAAAAAACAGATGCTGAAATATTATCTACTATACAATTTTGTTTTGATTTCTGAACTCATTTTAATAATAGCAAGTGTTCTTTAGTTCTTTTTTCCAACGTACATGTAGATTCACCTATATATTCATTGCTGCACCTACATATCCATTTATAAGAAAAATTTATAAAGGTATATGTGATATTGCATTTTACACACCTCCTACATTAAACAAATTAATAAATAACTCCAAAGATAAAACCTCACTTATAAATAAAAATGGTGTCATTTATAAATGGACATGTAGGTGCAGCAGTGGATATATAGGTGAATCTACATGTACGTTGGAAAAAAGAACTAAAGAACACTTGCTATTATTAAAATGAGTTCAGAAATCAAAACAAAATTGTATAGTAGATAATATTTCAGCATCTGTTTTTTTACAACCATAATAAATCATGTATTTATGGTTTGACTTCAATTTTAATAATGTAAAAATATTGCAAATTGAAAAAAATAATAATAAAGAAAGCTATGCTAATATACAAACTTAAACATGACTTAATTAGCAGGCAAGCAGCAAACGTTAAGATCGCGGACTTGTGGGAAAGTTAACCTTTCAAAGCTTTAGTTGACAAAGATTACTGGGATAATCCAAAGTACTCCTAAGTGTATAAAAAAATTTAATTATTTAGTTACTGTATTTACAAATATTCAGTTATATAATTACATAAATTGCTTTAAAAATACAGACATCGAATAAATATATATATATATACACAAATAGGAAATGGATTTCAGTTCCATATTCAGAGCATTTACATATGACATTGATAAAAGAAAAGTTACCTGATAATATAAAAATAGAATAGGAAAGTAATAAATCTTTAAGGAAATGGATTTGTACTGAAAAAAAGAAGAATATTAAAAATAGAGTAGGTCTGGTTTATAAAATTTGTTGTAAAATTTGCAATATAATATATATATATATATTTGAAATACAGGCATTCTTCATATACCTGGAGCTTAATTGTAAATATATATATATTTATATTTATATAAATATTTATATATAGTTCAAATCCCCTATACACACACATATATATATATATATTAGTCAGTCAGGCAATACTGCCATTGAATGAGGTAAAGAACATTGAAGAAAAATTAACAAGATCAGGGCCATATATACATTTTTTGGAGACTCGACATAGAGTAAATTGCGGAAAAAATACTCGGGTAATAAAGTATGTTAAAAATTATAAGGAAAGAAAATGTTAAGAAACATTGTATATTCAAGAAAATTTAAACAGATATGTAAACATGGTTAAAGGTCCATCACAATTAGGGGAAAATGGACTTAGTTATTGGAAACTTTAGAGTTATATATATATATTTAACGAAAATCATTATAATGTTTAATCATTTTTATGTGCATGTATGTATTTTATTAATTATACTTTTTGTAATGTAAATTACGTTCATTGGGAGGAGTTCACTGGCCTGAAAGCATAAAGGGTACAAATAATAAAGTTATGGAAGAATAAATATAAACAAAATGATTATACAGAAAGTGCGTCATTGGTTTTTACACTGGGTTTGGGAAAAGATAAGGGGGATTTAGATATAAAGGCTATGAAGTTGACAAAGATTATGTTATGGAAATGAGATGGAGCAGAATAGAGAAGAATAGGGGTAAATTTAGAATGGGGAATGGAAAAGGAAGGTAAAGTGCTAACAGATTTGTCTGTGCAAAGTGGCTGAGAGATTCCTGAATCCATATAAGAAGTGGCAATGCATCACATCACATCACATAATTTTGTAAAAAGAAGCAATATTCAATATTTATTTATAGTGAGGTGTCTATTTGTTTTAAATTGATTATTTTAAATTTTATAAAAACAATTTTAGATAAAGGCTTTAACCTTAATCATATGCACTTTCAGCATATATAATAATCAAATGATGTCTTTTTTTGACTCTAGAGGAACCTCTCAAACCTTAACATAAGATAGTGATTTTCTAAAGACAAGAACAGCCATCTTATCTTTAACCTAAATTCCCACTTATATAGGCCAATCTAAAGCATCTTGATTTGGGAGTAAGAAGCTGTTAGTCTCTTCACATTTTAATTGTATTATTTTCTTTAGAAATTAACCTTCATGAAATGTTGCGATTTACGAGTCAATATTATAATTTTTATACTGGAGATATATAAACAAATGTAAAGCTGTGATCATTTATTAAATGCATAGGAAGTATAAAATAATCTTAGAAAAAGCTTTAACCTTTATCTTATGCACCTTGAATATTTATAACAGTTGAACAATGTCTTTTTGACTATAGAGGGACAGATAAGGATAGCTGTCCTATCTTCAACCTAAATTCCAATATGATAAAGGTTAAAGCTTTTCTTTAAAAATATTTGCATACTTCCTATGCACTTAATCAATAATCACAATTTTATAAAATAGCATATATTTATTTTTATAATCTCATATTTTTTATGGCTAGTTTTTCTAGCAATTACTGAAAATACAGATACTGTTCAAACGCAAACTAGTTCCTAATGTAGATTCATATAAGAGATGGAATCCTTGTTCTAGCAATATTTATTTTAATTTTAATAAGCTTTATGATTAATTAATAAAAATCAATAATTTATGAATATTAATAAACACAATGTTAAACACAAATGTAATAGAAATGGAAACAGACACTGCCATATAAATATGTACACCATCTTTCTTCGTTTGAACTTTATCTCTCTATTTATTATGTATGTATTCTTCATTTGCATATTATTAAACTGAAATAAATACACAAATCAATTTGCCTTAAGAAAATTTAACAAATTATTCAATCACATTATCGATAATATTTATTTACAACATTTAAAATCTCAGTAAAATAAACCAACCTTTAGCTTTCCGGAGACAATTGTATTATGACTTTCATATAACCCATCAGTTTGTAGTAAGCCAATTTTCATCATGCTTTAACCTACTGTAAAAAGACTCTTTCTTATGAAGGCCAAAAATCAAGATTATCTCCATCTTATCATACCACAGTTTTACAGGCATTAACATATTAATATTACGATAAATATCATAAAAAAATAAAAACAATTTACATATTAATGCCTTAAAATTATAATATACTCTACTTTATTATCATATAAATTTGCATATGCTAAACTGGATACGGAAATCTATTTTCTTTCACAATGTTAAGTAGACAATCCAATTAAACTATCAATAATATTTAATGACAAGCTTTAATATTGTATTAAACAAATTAGCCAATCAACTTTTAAATCATTATTCTATGACGCAACTTCATTTCATCAGTTGTCATGGGAAAGCTTATTGGCTGGATATGTTAACCAATTGTTGTTAAAGGATGTGCGTATAATTATCTGCAATTTGATTGAATATACAGTACATATAAAACAGTCGATAATTTTTTTTTTTCAGAAATATTCTGTTGAGAATTGTAGAATAGTACTTATTTTTTGTTTAGTGATGTTTGAACAATTTTTTTTTTAACAAAAAAAAAACAACAACATATATATATAATACTATTGTTATTTTGTAAAACCCATTAACTGATAAATTATATAACTTTTTTTTTCTTTTTCATATTTACTAAAAAAGAAAACTTTTCTAAATTGAAAAGGTCACAACAAGTCAAAAGATTAATGATTTTACCCGTTTTTGTTTATTTCATCTTTTTTTATTATTATTAAATATTTTGATTAAAGTATACTTGTGGAAAATTATTATCATTACGTTTGACTATAAATTTCTTATAAGTACGTCAATGTATATACAAGAAAATAACTTCTGACAATGTTGGTTTAGTAGGAAATTAGTTATTTACTTTTTATAGAAAATGTCTCTGTTCTAAACATAGTTTGAGCATTACATTTTATCTTTGACATTTGAAGTAAATAAACAACAAACTTATCATATAAAAGAATTACTGTGATATAAAATATTGTAAGAAAAAATATACTACAGGGAGCTATCGTAAATATAAATACAAGAATTAATAATGTATTATTATTTTTTCAAAGATCAATCTTTTTAAAAGTTTGTCATTTATATGTAACGTATATATTTCAAACCTTAAAATATATACTTTATCTTCAAAATTGCCATTAAGTTCCATCTAACAATAGCTACTATTTAATAAAGACTAGTTAAAATAAAATTGGTATTTTAAAATAGTTTTATATTATTTTTACCTCTGTAATAATAGTAATAATGATAATGATGATAATAATAACAACAATAACAAAATTCATAATTCTAAAAAACACGATCAATAAACACAACAATGTTTAAATACCATTTCCTCCTAATTTAGTTTTATTTTTATTCCATCCCATATACACACTTAAACTTGCTCCATTCACAAGCAATGTAAACATATGTATACAGAGTGGTTATAGCAAATTTAACCTTATGGTCATTAATAAAGGTCTTTCTTTGAAACAACGACAACAACAACAACAATAATAATAATAATAATAAGAAGAAGAATAACAACAACAACAAAAAAAAAGAAGAAGAAGAAGAAGAAGCAGCAGCAGCCAATAAATCATTACATTATCTGTCATATTTTCAGCTTCCATAGTGATATTTTCGTCGCATACTTTCTCAACTTTTTTATCACTTGTAGTAAGCTTTAAAAAGCAATGATAATTGTCAGATGACAGGGTTTAAAAATTGCCATTGTGTGTTTTCTCATCAAAATCCTTGGGGTAGTTTCAATATTATGCCTTGTATCAACGAGGAGATTTGGATCTTGGAATAGTGCAATTGGAACTTAAGATCCAATGCACCTTCCTTCTAGCTTTGGTTTGTTACCACTAATTTATACTATTAAGCTATTAGATCAAACCAAAAACAAATATTTTTATTCTAAGCCATCTTGCTTGTATATTCATGTAAAGATATGTGATCTCCTGGTTATAAGATAGAGGTAAATTTAATTATTAATAAAAATAAGGACACCATAATATATAGAAACTGAACTGGAACAATTTGTTTTAGATGGGTCGATAGCTTGATAATATAGAGTTAAATTATAGGAGCTAAAATGAAAGCACATTACATTCTAAGGTCCAGTTGCACTGTTCTAAGACTCAAAGCATTTTACTGATGAACTCCATAAGCTTGAAAGTTGTCTGGAGATTTTGGATAGGAATCACAGAGTAGTGGTTTATTAAGTACTATCACCTGGCAATTATCATTGCTCTTCAAAACTTACTATAAGTGGAAAATAAAAAGTTAAAAAGTACATTATTATTAATATTATTATGTATTACATTGATAATATTTCAAACTGGAAAGGAAATCCAGAATTTTCCTACCAACTTAAAATTTTTAATATAGAAATATACCTTTAATGACATAGTCTTAAAAATTATATGTTTTTTTTAAATATATCAACATGTTATTTTAAGTGGTAAGACTAAAGTAGCTCTGTTTTAGTGTATCTAGCAAGTTGGATTATTTAGTGATTGTAAGATGCATATAAAATCCCTTTTTTTAGTATTTAAAACACCTTGCTTTTCTCTTCATTAGAGACTCAAGATTCAAAATTGAAAGGAATGCAAATATTTAGACAATTTTCCTGAACTGTTATAATGATCTGAATCTTGTTCACTTATTTCAGGTATTTATTAAGTGTGTGCATTTATTTCTCTGGTTAACAATGTTAATACTAACACCAAATCACCATCCTTTCCAGCATAAACAATGTAAGGCAAAAGGAGCTCTCTACTTTAATGCCACTTATTGTAAGAATGAGTAACCTTTGTTACCAGATTCATATCATATACCCTCAGTATATATATCCCAATCTTCTAAATGGATATTGGCTTCTGAATTTCAAGAATTAACGTCACAGGTAACATGGAGGTAAAAATGGCTTTTTGAAATGCATGTTGCAATTATTCCCAAATTTGACTCCTGAATCTCATGGCAAAACCTGAATGTGAATTTGAGAATGGTGTGGGAGACTGAGTATTAAGAATGGAGATTTTATATGCTTATTATAATAATTGATTACTTAATATTACAGAAGCAGGTAAGTTTGCTGATTGGTAGCCATTAGTTACAGACAATTTTCTGACTCCAATGTGTTTAGCTGCTCCTACTGAATGCTAATTACCATACATACAGTGTCATAATCATACCCAACTAAAATCTCACTACAATAATAATCACAGGCCACATTGTGTAAAGGATGAATTTGAAAAATGTCCTCATTTCTTCTACAAAATCTTTATATATTTATGACAAAAGAAAGTATATTAATATATAAATCAAAGCAAATATAACACAAAATAGTAACATCCCATCTTCATTGTTTTATCAGTGATTCAAAAATAAAACAAAATGTTTAATCAATGATCAAAATTTTAGAATATTCTTAGTTGCATACTAATAAACCTTATTAAAACAGGCAAAACTCTCTATACATATTGCCATTCTGTGAAAGCCTGAGTAATCAATGGATGCCAGAAGGCTTGTGCATAAAATTCCCATCTAGTGTCTACTCATCCAATATCCCCAGACTAGTTTCTGACTTGTGGCCTTCGTTAGTGAAGAGTCTTAGATCTGAGAGCACTGAACCTAAGTCTTAGGATCTAATGCAACCCTCCAGCAGCCACCTTTTATCTCTACTTATCTACAAAACTGCAAGTCTAAAATTAAAAACACTATAATATTTTCAATCCAAGCTCATAAGCTTATATAGTCATATAGGTCTGAACTCAGTTCAAGTATCTATACATTTTGGTGTCTTTGGTTCTTTAATAACCATAGCCACCACTATTCTCTTAGGCAGGATTGGTTTTAAGCCAATAGATAACACATGATCATCATTTATTATGCTTGCTTATAACTGTTATTAAAACAGGCAAAACTCTGGCTTGCACTAACGGCAATATGTATAGAAAGTTTTGCCTGTTTTAATAATAGTTTCAAGAAAGCATAAGAAATGGTGATCATATTATGTTTATTGGATTAAAACCAATCCTGCCTAATAGGATAGTGGTGGGTATGGTTATTAAAGAACCAAAGACACCAAAATGTATAGGTACTGAATTGAGTTCAAACTTATATGACTATGTAAGCTGATGAGCTTGGATTGAAAATATTATAGTGTTTTCAATTTAAGACTCATAGTTTTGTAGTTAAGTAGAGGTAAAAGATAGCTGCTGGAGGGCTGCATTAGATCCTAAAATCTAGGAGCAGTGTTCTTAGATTCAAGGCTCTTCACTGATGAAGGTCACAAGCCAGAAAGTAGTCTGGGGATATTGGGTAAGTAGGCACTAGATAGGAATTTTATGCACAAACCTTTTGGCATCCATTGATTACTCTGGCTTGCACTGAGTGGCACTACTGTATAGAGAGTTTTGCCTGTTTTAATAACAGTTATAAGTAAGCATAAGAAATGGTGATCATGTGATGTTTATTGGTTGTACTACTAAACCTCTGATGCAATATGTTATTACACTTAATTATGTATCAGACTTTTCTAATTTTGTTTTTCCATCATTTCTCATTCTATACACTAATAATTTTCTGAAGGCAGTAATCTTGCCCATATTTCCCCCCTATAATATATATTTAAAGAGAAGAAAATTGATAGACAGATAGATCATATATAGATAGGTAAGTCAGTAGATAGAAAGGTAAATACATAGATAGATAGACATACAAATTGACAGATTAATAAATAGAGAGATAGATGGGCATGCAGAAAGACAGGTAGGTAGATAGATAGTTAGATAGAAAGAAATAGATAAATAAGTAGGAAGGCAGACCGACAGGTAAATAGACAGATAAATAGGTATATATATATATATAAATAGATCGATGGGTGGATGAATAGATAGACAGATGAATAAGAATAGAAAACGCAATAATATAATATAGCATAGAAGTAATATAATTAATCAACTAAGTATAAAATAATAATAAATATGTATATACATAAAATAATGGATATAATGTATTGGTAATAAGATGAAAAGAAATGTTACCTACTGTTAAAAAGAAAAAACTTTTAAAAATTAATATTTCCAATTTTTTTTATATTGAAAATCTTTATTGATAGCAAATTATATTCATATTTTAACACTGTAGAGAATTTGAGTACATACGTTCAAGTTCCCTATAGCTATCCACTCTATTTTATAAATCAATGTACATGACCACACACATGCTGTGGTAATGTGTATTGATTAATGAAATAGAATGGGTAGCTGAAAGGTGTTTGAAAGTCTGTGTTCAAATCCGCTATAATTTCATCTAAACTTCAAGTATATAAATAATACTTGTATTCAAATACATTTTAACATATATACAATAGAATAAATTTAAATTACGTAGGCAAACATGCGATAAAACTAGAACATGTAATGGTACAAAATATACAATAAGTTGTTCAACTCCGATGAAGAATTATTCAAATCTGAAGAGTATGTCAAGCGTTGTTAGCCGGGAGTCATCGCAGCCGCATTGCAAGCAAGTAGTTGGTAGCAGACGGTTGTGGATTCACGTCCCGACCTATGCTATGACATATGAAAATCTGAAGAGTATAACATTTTATGTGAGCCTACTTCAGTCTTTTATATATCTAACTTAAAAATTAATAATTCCAGCTCTTATTACAAAAATATATAAATTAAAAACTTTTTATTTTTATTACTTGTAATTGTCATTTTAAATTATTTTTAATTTAAATACTACTTAAAACCATTTGTATCGAATAAATAAAAATAAAACAAAATTGTTTAATCTGAAGTGATTTATAATCTAATATTAACATTTTAATTTCACTAATGATTTTTTTCGTTGGCCAGTTGAAATTATATATAAAACAGTTGACGTTTTTATATATTTTTTAAATATTAAATTCTTTATTCCAAGTTTATAACAATTGTTTATATTTTTGTCTGCAAATATCGATTATTTAAAATACTTTTTAAAAATTCTTTTTCTGATTTTTATTATTATTTTTTTGAATGTCTTTTGTATTATTTAAGTTATATATATATAAATCATTAACGTTTAACTATCATAGAAACTTTTAAAATGAAGACTTTTAAGTTACCATTAAAAAAGTTTATTTTTATAAAGAAAATAAATAAATTCAGAAATATTTTATACATATACATCTAGTGCTCCGATTATTAGACATAATTCATTTATTAATTCCAATAATATTCAGCCCATTATTTTACATAATTACATTGTTCTCGATTACATTCTTATATCGCATTATCTTATTTTGAATTTGCTAAACACAAAAGAATATATTATAATGGGATGGGGTGATTAAAATGGTCATACCTGGAGTTATGGAAAATAATCATCAACTCCAGATAAATGCAAAATCAATAATTTAATAAAAGTATAATATTTTAAGATACGTTTAAAGTAATTAAGTATTATCTTAAAGTGAGAAGATATTAAAATAATGTTTAATATCAAATATATATAAGTAAAAAAATATATTAACTGTCAGGTCCTTCCAAACAAATTATTTCATGTTTTGACCAATTCGCTCCCTGGTGATTGTTTTCATAAGTATTATACATTAAAATGCATTTAAAACAGTATATTTTATTATAATAATTCCCCCTCCTCCCAAAAAAAAAATTGAGCAAAAAAAGCATGAAATTCAAAATTCCCACTCTAACAATAGACATAAACCCCTTTCTGACATGTTCAGCCATTGTCTGTTGATAAGGCTGTATAATGTTCCATGTTTTACAACATTGAAGTTTCCAATGATGCACAAACATGTTTATTTGCGAATTTATTACAGTTTTACATATTTTTAAAAAATAATTTACACTATATTTATTAGATATCAAGAAATATAAATTATTAATAACTTATTTTGACTTGAAATACTTAATTTTCAAAAATATAACATTATATTAGCAGCTAATATAAATATGGTCTGAAGCAAATTAGAAGACAATCGATGACATAAACAATCTTCTTTATTTACGAGTACAGAAAATGTCAAAGAAAATATTGTAATTTTGCAATAAATATTCAAAAAATTTAAACATTTAAATCATAATTCGTTAGATATAAGAAAAATAAATAATTATTCATTTCAAATGTTTAAAAATAATAAAAATTAAGAAATATTTAGTTGATTGTATAAACTGAAAATAATCTTTCTAGAAACAATGACATGTAATGTCTTTGTTTTGGTTACAATTTCATTTTTTTAATATTTACTGAAACAAAATATGAACATTTAAAATTTATTTCAGTAGTATAAAAAATATCTCTCAAATAAAGTCAAATTTGTTATTTTCTGATAAGTAATAAATATTTTATCATATATTTTACGTTGATGTATGAGACAAAGAAAACATCAGAAAATTCTGAAAAGTAAGGGGCATTAGGCAGCATTTTGAAATAGTTAAAAGAGAGCATAAGATCATGAGATCTTTAAAAGATCAGCCCAGTTAACTTCTCAGAGCAATTACAGGTATCATTAATCATACATATACCAGCATTATAATAAGTAAAAGTAAGTATAAGTAATTCTCAAAATAACCATTCATCATCATGAATGATCAACAGTTAAATAAATCAACCATCCAACTTGTGGTAGAATTTGGAATATGAGTCAACAGCCAATCTTGTGACTGGATTTGAAATGAGTCTCTGTAGACTTGGATAACTATTGGGCCTTTGGTAGCTTGGACAATTATTTAAACATAATTTGGATGCAACAACTGAGTGCTCATCCATCAGAATACATAATTATCAAAACAATAATGCTGAGATATTAAAGCATGCTGATCATCATCAAAGCTCTGGCCACTTAGTACCACGAATATACAGGCCAATTATAAATTTAATTTCTAATAGACTAAACTAATGTAGCACAGGGGATTTAAAGAATATAATCGTAGCATCAATGTAGAATCAATTGGATGTGCCTAAGCACTAGTGTACATCCCCATTCATATAATCAGCCATTATAAAAGAATCTAGCTCAGAAAAACAATTTCAAATACTGCTATGGTGACCAAGAAATGATGCAATCATACAATATTGTAAACTCTTTAGAATTAGGTCCTGGAATAATTTTAACAATTAAATATGTTTATTAACAAAAATAAAAAAATAATGAAATTAAGGTCTATAGAACATGGCTATACACATAGACTTCTGATTTTTTTTCATGTGTCATAGAATCAGCCTGAATGTGAACCCATTAACCTGGTGCAACTGCTTGTGAGGCAGTTGTGCTGACCTCTCGACCACCAATGCTTTTCTGATTTTGATTAATATATTACAAAAAATATTACATTGTGGTTTACATGATTAATACACCAAATTCAAGTTACTATATGGTGGTTTATATATAACACACATATATATGTGCACATCCATGTGTTTTACTATTACATGGATATATTTTAATTGACATTTAATAAAAATATAAAAAAATGATTAAAGTTTATGTTCATGTTCTGTTTGACACTCAATGATATATATATACTTTATCTGTGTGTATGTAATTTCTGAACATATTTAAAATTTCCTACAATAAAAAATGTTTAAACTTTTTAACTTATATTTTCAATAATACAAATACATAATCAAGATTTAGTTAAACACATATGTAGAATTGCACAGATTATTAACATAACAAATTTAATTTTGTCAAAACTATAAATGACATTACTTTTTATAATTTAGTAATTCCATTTTGAATATACAAAAAATTTATATATATACATGTATGTCAAAAAAAAGTCAGTTTATCAAATTCTACCACAGCTTTCTTTTTTTATTAAAAAAAGTATAGTCAATTTTTGACAGATTAAAAAAGTTCCTTTTTATCAGCTTACTCTAAAAGATTTGTTTTAGATTTCTTCTTTTTTTAAAAAAATATGAAATCAGATTTTAACAGATTATGTTAATTAATTATAAATGTCTTTTTAAAAATCCAGAAAATTTATTTTATTCTTTTTTCCCTCCCGTAATTAAAGTATGTTGGAGTTTTAGAAATGTCCATGAATCAATCATTTCATTCCAGCAAAATTTTACTTGCCTTCTTTTAAAATATATAAATTTTTTAAATGTCATTTTATCAAATGAATTATTTAAAATTTCATTATTATATATATATAATTATTAGTCTCTCTCTATATATATAAACAAAACTGCTTAACACTATACTAGTAATAAATAAAATAAAAAACCATAAAACAATACTAGATAAAATCCAAAATTTTACCAAAATCCTTACATGACCATGGTTTAATTTAATCTATTACAAATAAACATTTTCAAGTGAAAATCAAACTAAATGAACAAGCATATATATAGCAACAAACATATATATATAGCAACAAACAACCCTTCCTATAATTGATTTTAAATGCCACCTTCCTTTAATATCAAAAGTTGTCTTCATGAATCTGAGGCTATCAATCTTATGAAGACATCTTTTGATATTAAGAGAAGATGGTATTTAAAATGAATTATGGCAAGGTTTGCTTGTTTGTTTGTATATATATTTATGTTTGTTCCTTTAGTTTGATTTTCACTTGAGAAGGTCTACTTGTAGTAGATGAAACCATGGTCATATAAGGATTTTTGTAAAATTTTGGATTTTATCTAGTATTGTATTGTTTTATGGTTTTGAATTATATATATATATTGTAACCTAGTGTTATTGACACTTGGTTTATTTAGCATCGTTTCCATAGGAAAACAATGCTATCCTTTTCTAGAAAATAAAAAAGTAAAATAGTAATAATATTAAGTGATTAATAAAGTATAATATTTACTCACTTTAACGTGTTTTAAGCAAATAACTAATAAATTTAGTAATTTTTGATGTCATTTTGAAGAAGAGCATGAACAATTTAATTAAAATATTAACAATAAGAGCAATTTAATATAGTATAAAAGCATATATTGTAAACAGTAATTGATTTTAGATGGGTAGAGGGAGAGTGGATGAGTATCTTATCATAACACACAATAACTTCTGGTAATTTTTAAATTATTTTAGATAATAATGTATATAGAATTATACATCCCAAATAAACATTGTTAATTAAATGTATTTATTATTTTTCATTATTTGTCAAATTACTTTGTGATCCATTTAAGTCATACAGAAATATATAACTGTAATAAGTTTTTTTTTTTCCCTATGATTAAATGATTTTTTTTCTGTAAAAGGTCACTAAAACAAGACCGCCAAAAATTGAAAAAAAATTTAGTCTGACATTAGTTTTACAAGAAGGAAGCAGTACTGAAATTCGGTAACAAAATTTTTATTATTTTTCATTGCAGAAATAAATATAAGTCCATTAAATGTTTGATAATATCATGTGTGGCTAATCCTATTTGATAAGATATTCTGTTTTCTATGACCATCTACCTATTTTAAAGCTTTTTATACTCAAAAATATACTATCGTATGCTAAAGTTCAAAATGACCGTATTGACTACAGTAATCACGGAAAGCGTCATTAGATTTAAATTAAGCAATATAAGTAATTTCCAGGAAATAAACAATTATTTGTTAACTTTACCTTATTTAATAATCTTCTCGTGGTATAAAAGAAAATTTATAATTTAAAAGACATATTGTAAAAGCCAAGGAAAGTTAACTATCAAATTTCGCGCTCTTTCTAACAGAAATTGTCTGCGTCTAAAAATAATGTAATCTCCCCACGTTAAAATATGTTTTATTCAATGAAAATTATCTAAAAATAATATTAATGATCAAGGATATTTACTTATGCACCTGTATATTTTTTAAAAAAAGAAAATATAAATTTTCTCAAGGCAAATATCAGAAAATTTGTATGCGTGCATATTACGGAAAAATTCATTATTAAAGAAGAATTATAATTCCTAGAGTAGGAATAAAAACTACAAACATTAGTAACCTAATTATAACCCTAATATAATATGTTATATTATACATCAACTGGAGTCATTAAAACTTTATATCTACGTAAGTCAGCTGCAGTCCTTATAATAATATTATTCGGAAAATTCGCGCATTATTTTATTCCTAAGCCAGCTAGCTAAAAATGATACGTATCACCAATAGTAAAAAGAAAAGAATTGTATATGTGATCGTCAATCGTCAAATATTCGTCATGTTAAAATATGTATTGTTTTCTTGGATCCCAAAATTATATCAGTTAATTCAAGGAAGAATTAACATCCCACGCTGCTATGTTTTCTTTGCTTAATTTATTAATTGCACCAGAATGGAGGCAACTTTTGTTTTTATAAATGAAATAACAAAATGTGTTTCTTAATTTTAAAATTGCTTCTTGAACTACGAATGGATCAAGTTCTTCGTCTAGATAAATTGCCCAATGGAAAAACATTTTCCTAGTGAAATAATAAGCACTTGTTAAGTAATGATTTTTTTTACTAATTTGTAAAATTATGTGTATTTTTTTTTTTTATCAACAGGTTAAAGGCTGTATAGTCAAGTAGTATTTAAATGACCTTGTCATCATCAAGGTATGTTTTCCTGTATTTATTCTAGGTTAAATGTATATTTGGCATGGAAAATTTTTTATAAAATGTGTTTACTTATGATATGCAATTATGGGTATAAATTTATATGTTAGATGCGTAAAAAGAAGAAAATTTAGATACTTAATAGGGAAAATATCTAGTTAAAATTATCAGAAGTAATTAAAGAGAAGTGCTATACAGAATATTACTTATTTAAAGTTTGAAACAAATTTATACTATGTTAATTGCGGAACTTATTCCCAATTATTCTTTATTAACGCATTCACTTAATTTAGTTCAAGATACTATATTACCAACTACTTGTTGAGTGTTTCTTTGGCAAAGGTGAAAATCATTATGGTTTATTTTGTGTTATCCATTGTTTTCAGACGTTGATTTAAGTATACCCCGGAACATAAATTTAGTGTAATTAGTGTATTTGCTTGTCTTGCCCCGATATAGAATCAGTATATGCTTAAGATTCGCATTAGGAATAACTGTAATGTCTTTATTTTGTGGGATGGAAATTGATCTCCCCAAAAGCTTTATTTTCCATGAGGGGAATAGATAAATCTAATATTCGGGTATGTTTATAACCCAAGCGATCGCTTCTCAGAGTTAGGACGATCAGCAATTTATACCGTATTTAGTGTATTTCGTTCGTTAAAATCCCATGAGAGGATTATATTTGGTGTGTGTTCCTATTATGCCCAAGTAAGAGGCTAGGACCCACCAAACTATTTAATGTAGTAGTTAGCTCTTCAGACCTACGGTATTATTCCATATTCCTCATGAGAAAATAGAGATAATTCCACCACGGAAGGTGTTGAATATTGTGTTTTATTTAGAAAGTTATGGCAAGATAACGGATATACTGGAGGTTAATTCCTTACGATCCATTTAGTAAAAATAGCATGCTAGTATATATGATCAATGTCTGGATTGTGCGGCGGAATAGTGCTGGTAATCCACACGTAAGTCAATGGAGAGAGTAAGTTTAAAATTACGTGATTTAGAAATTTTTATTTGCCAAAGGAGGGTTCAAATACTAAGTTTAATTCGGGTTAATTAATAAGTAGCACTCATAATATAACTTATACTGAGAAAAACAGTGTGTATAACAACTTCAGTTGTTATTAAGGTAAATATTAAAATAATAATTATAACTTCTGATAAATAACCCATAAATTATAATAATTTATCTAAATAAAAACTATCATTTAGTTAAAGATATGATAATAAAAATCGTTTGTACGCATTGCCTAGAATCAGATTATTTTTATTTTAAAACAAATAGTTAGTCAATAAAGGTAAGCAGCCGTTCATATAAGATACACCAAACGAATGAGTTAATGTATCGATAATAATATTTATTTTGTTATATTCAATTTGCATAAATGTAAAAAGAAGATGAAGAAGTAGTTCGAATCCAAGTCTAAAAGTATAGACGAATTACTGTCAGTTATATTTTGTTTTATCCATATGGGATCGAATAAATTGTATATGTTTGTTTATTATGTTAATCCTAAAGGATAGTTTTGTTAAATTGTAATAATAAATTAGAATATTGTTGAAATTTAATAATAAATTATAGTCTTGTTACAAGTTGTTTTGAGTCATTTTTCTTGTGTGCTAAATAAAAGTGTATCTGCATAATACTTGCAATACTTTCTTGAGTCCAAAATTATTTATGAAATCTTAAATTCAATACACCAGATAGACAATTGTAAGCAGATCAGAATATTTCATTATATTTTTAATTTAATAAGAATTATTTGTGGAATTGAAACTTCAGACCAGAACATTTTATTTTATGTGTGTGTAAAATCACTTTATCCCCAAACTAGTAGGTTTTGGTTGCACTTTGTTCCATACACATTTAAGTGAAGTGTCTAAGTATTAAATCTTAGTTAAATTATTGTGTTGTCATGGATGATGGAAGGACACAAAAGCACCCTTGTCTTTTCATCATTCCGACTGAGATTCTGGATTAAGAAAGGGCTGTATTATTCAAAATTATGCGTTGTTATTGAATATGGTCATCATCTCGTTAAATATTATAATAGTTGATAAGTGGATGAAGACACCTGGAATTTAAATAAGGTAAATGTTTCCTATAGCCGACCAGAATGTCAGTCATATGCGACAACACAATACTGCCGAGCATTTTATTAAATATAACAGAGAACCCTGAGATTAGTGTCATTATTGTTAGTGCTCTTTAATTAAGAATTGATTCATCATGATCAATATTACAAGTGTGGCATGGCTAAGGAGATTGAAACTTCTGATTGTATAATAATAAAATATTGAGATCATATTGGCAAATTAAAGAATGTTTTATTTTAGTCAGTAATATTAACAATGACATGAAATCATCATCATCATTGTCGAACAGTACAAGTACTTACAGCTCAGAGAATGTGTTTTGGATAGAGAAAGAATGTTAGTTTATTCTAAATTTTCTTTTTAAATTTATTTTATTAATGATAATTTTTTTTTTTTATTCTATCTCTGTCTGAACTGCATATCGCTGTAGCTGAATTCTTATAACTAACCTAATGTCGAGCTATATATTATATTATAATATGAGGTAATGAAGGGTTTGCTACCAAAGCGTCCGATTTCGCTTTATGGAATTAGCTCGTTTTATTTTTAGAAGTAATAGAAGTCCTCTTACTTATTTTAGTTAGGTTAGAATATATATATATATATATATATATATATATTATTAATCAATGTCTGTATTCCAATTATAATAAAATATATATAATTATTCAAAACAATACAATAATTAATACAGTAAAACAATATTTTAAAAAAAACAAATATATACCAATTTAATAGAAGTACTTTCAACTATCTATGTAGTCGTTGTCAACTAGTTACTATCACAGACTGCATTTAACTAATTATACCATCTTTAAATTAAATGTAAAAATGTTTAAATGTCTTTTAAATGGATTATTTAAAAACAACTCACTTGTGTATATATGTTTCTCTGTGCTTCTCTGCATATATAGATAAACAGCACCATACATATATTAATTTCTTCATCAAGCTTTCTCTTGGTGCACTTGGTTTTGGTAATTGTCATTATCAAGATAGGTATAAATCAGATAAATTGTTGGCATGCCATGAGCTTTCTTCTGTCTAGGGATTTATGAGTTTCAGGCCAGAAAGCTGTCTTGGTTTGATAGATTTCAGATAAGCAAATATCCTCTTTGCACACATCTGTGGCTATGAATTTCAACACAAATAAGTGATTCATTTTTCTCCATGTGAATTCAAACTCCATTAAACTGTAGAGCAGATGTGTCCTCCTGTTTTGATGTCAGCTACATCTTTATGGGAACTCTGTCCAAGTTTGCTAGCTAACTCTGCAACTAGATATTCTGCTTTTCAAAAATATTATTAATCAAGCCTTCTGGCTATCTTTTACAAAATACATTAGCCAATACCTTGCAACTGGCCTGTTTGACCAGATAATTGTTGTCAACTGCTTCTCAAAAAATATTAGAACAAGAACTGAATTGATATTTTTATCAGCACTTTTTATAAGAGTTATGTGAGATGATAAAAACACCTTAATTCAAAACAGAATTTTTTTGTCTAATCCTTATCTTTACTAAAATCAATTTTAATCTTTTAAAATCACTTTTAATTATAAGCTACTTTTGGAAGCAACTTTGAAATTTTACCAAAGGTGTGATCTATATGTTTTTACTTAGATAGAACATTAATTAAAAGACTTCAAAAATAAATAATAGACCTTTTTTACAATTATCAGAAACATGCTTGTTTTTAAATTCAAAATCAGAATGCAATATTAAATTATTTAGACCTTTTAAAAATGTTTTTATTTATAATAAAATTCTATTTTAAATTCAAAACTCTTTAATTCATTTTTTAGGATTATTTTATTCCAGGAAATGCAGAAAATATCTACACAAAATTGTCTGTTTATTTATACTTTTTCTTCATTTTATATACATATGTGAACACACACAAATATGTTGCTGTATGCCATGTAACCCAAATGATTGCAATATATAATTGTATATGTGCTAACATTGAACTTATTATCTTGAAGTGGATTAGAATTAAAAGAAAAATGTAAAAACTATGAAAATAATTTACATTAGAAATGAACAAATTTTTGTTATTGCAGGAGGTGTGAAATTTTATAAAGTTTTTTTGTGAAACACATATAAGAATATTTATATTTTCTGAAGTATGAGATATACATTGTATAAAAAGAATTGTGATCATACTGGAAGCTTCAATAAATTTTTATGAAATGAGGCTTTTAAAATCCATTTTAAGCAATTTTAGAATGGTGACTGTTATCACTATCTACATGTGTGTATGATCATATGTTATTGAATTTTGTTCCATAATAACTTCAAAATGAAACAAATGCAAGTGTCATTTCTAGTTTGATTAATCCATATACTAAGTTGATTTAAAGACATCACATACTGCCAAACATGTATTGTTAAATGAACTAATTGATTAATCCACATAAAGTTCATTGCTTGGATATAATGTTATTCCATATTCACTTTCCTTGACTCATCTATGACTATCTATAATGATATTTTACTAGGTATTTGGTTTTTAAATAGCAGTCCCATAAATGAATGAATACTGAATAATTTTAAAAAATAATTCAGAGGTCAATATATATCAATAATTGGCTACATCATTGAAGTTTACCTTAGCCTCCACATGCTTGATGACGTTTGTTCTCTGGGTTTCCAGATTTGTGAGATTATTTACAGGAAGCTTTTGGAATAACAGATAAGTTTTGTCTTTTTTTGCATAATTTACTAAAGATGTATGATTACTTCTACACAATAATTGTATACTAATTACTTAAAATAAAAAGTATACCTTATTACACCTTTTTTGATGCATATATATTTTATTTTCAAAAATAGAAGTTTAAAAATTGCAGTTGTAATGGTATTAAACAAAACTACAGTTGTATACAACCAGGCCTTATGAAACACATCAGCAGTGCCTTTATCATCATGCTGCTAAAAGATTTTCAGATATTTTATAAATTTCAAATGCGATTTCAAATTTTAGAGCAGAATTTATTAGGTTTATAAGAGATTCACATTTATTTATTCTGTTTTAAAAATAAATTTCAGTACAACAAAAATTTATTAATTTTCTGGAGTTGCTAGCTTAGTTGTTTTATATTACATCATTTAATGAGACAAAATGTAATTGTTCTTATTATGTGCTCATGTTATTTATTTTTTTAATATTTGAAAAGTTCAAATATAATTTTTTAGGAATTTTTTTTTTCCAAATTTACATTTTCGACAAATCAAGTCTACTTTCTCAAATTTCAATATAGAATAAAGATTTAATAGTAAAATCGAAGGTTGAATAATAATTACAAAAAGTGTCACCAGGGCGAACAATACTATCATTACCCTGTTGAAGATTCATAGTCCTGAAGGTGATAGTTTATCTACCCTTTGATTTGAATAATGTAGATAAAAATTCTACTAGAATTTATATTTTTAAAAGAATTGGATCCATGGATCTATATTTAGAAACAAATAGATTGATAATACTTATCTCATTATTATCACTGTCTATTGCTTTATTAGTACTGTTGATATTATTTCTACTACTTGTATTATTTTTACCACTAAAATGAGTCATCTTCCAGGCATAGCAACCTGTTTATCCATGAGAAACATCATATTTAGATTGCATTTTCTGTGGTCATTAAATAGAACTGCCTAAATATACAATCAATGGTAGTTGAAATATCTACCTCAATGATAATTTTTTCCAACACCGCTCAGACAAATATTATTGTTATTATTAAATCATGTGACTTCAGCTCACAGTTTGTTTTAATTGTTTGTTGCCAAGTTACTTCACAGCAAAAATTTTGTTGAGATTATTTGATGGAAAAATATGCATTGTATGTCATTGTTTATATATATATAGTTTACATTTTATATAAAAGATGACATAAATACACATTTTTAATGATTATTTAAAATAAAACTTAAATGTTTACGCCACTATTATTTCAAGTTTTTTTATCATTATGTAACTTCCCAGCAGTGTGTTAAATTTGTTCTTAACTGAACATATTTAAAACACAGTTCCCCCTAGGGATTTCTGGAAACAATTGGTTTTTTGTTGTAACTTTTTTCTTTCTTTTTGGAGTTCGTTTTTTATGGCAAAGTTTAACTCAACCATGACTTTCTAAAGAGTCATTTATTTCCATGAGAATCTTTCTAAGTCAGCTTCGAATTTATTATGTATATATATATTACTAGCATTATCTATTTTAAGTGTGGACATTATATATACAAGTATATATATAATATTTCACCATGATGAAATGTCTATTAAAAAGGAACAATATATTTTTTTACACCATAGCTTGATTAACTTTCACTTCATAGTGTACAATCATTAAATGTCTGTATTTTTAATTATATATATATATATGCAATTTGTATATTTAGAAATATATGAAATTTATTTAGAATAATGCAATCTCCAATATATTGTTTAAACGTAAGGTTAGATTATAATTAATATTATATTACATAAAAATTAGTCAGATGACCTGCAGAGTTCATGTTTTTAATGCAACCACTTTCATCAGCCATCAGATGAAGTCCATCACACAAATATATTCATTAATAACATTGAAATAACCATCTTAATAAATAATTTTTTTTAAATATTGTTATAAATTAGCCTGCATGAAAAAAGCCTTTCTTGATTAAAAACATCAATTTAATGTTCACTACATAAAATGAACGATATCAGTAACACCTGTTTATTTTCTCTTGCTCATGACTTGGGTTTTCAATGACTTTTTGTTACTCCTAACATGCATCTCTCCACCATACTTCTTTGATTGGTCTGATGTCTCTGTATTGCTCTTCTATTAAGTGACCAAGTCTCAGGTGCATATGTAAGAACTGGTAAAATATATTTATTAAAAATGTTTCTTTTCAAACACATAGACATATTTCTTTTTAATATTAAGTTATTTCTATCAAAAGCCCTCCAACCAAGTATAAATTATATGATTAATTTCATCCATTATGTTTCCATGTGTAGTGATAATCTGATCAAGGTATTTGTAGTTGTTGATTTCTTCTAACTCATCATTATTAACCATTACTTTAATTTTTGAGAAAATCCATTGAATATTATTTTAGTCCTACTTTTTTACTTTTATGAAGTTCTAAAGCAATCTTTCCAAAATAACTACATTGTGGGCAAAATTTAAATGCCTTAAGTAATCTCTATTTTTTTACTCCTTTAGCTACCCATTTTAATCCACAAAATAGTTTTTGCAGCACCCAAAATGAAGTTGATCTAGAAGTCATTCTATAAGTTAGTTAACATAAGTCACTAAAATTGATTATTATCACTGAGATTAATATTAAGTTAATCATATTATTACTTTTTCTTGGATGAATTTTTATGTTTAGTACATTTTAAGTGATACTAACAAATACGTTTATATCATTGTATATACTGAACTTAATGTAATTAGATGGGATTTGAACTCAGACTTTCAAGCTCACTACAGCTATTTACTCCATTTGATACAAGTGATATGCACGATGACATACACATAAAAAAGATAAATGAACTCCAATATATATATTTTGTGCTGAATCAGCACTTATCAGTTGGTCCAGATTATCATCTCCCATATATATATATATATATATACTGAGCACTGATTATATATACATATATATATATATATATATATATGTATGTATAATCAGTGCTCAGTATATATTAAGATAAAAAATTTTCAAACTTTAATGGACAGGCTTTAATATCGTCCATCCTCCAACTCTTCAGCCATACATACCATTCACTCAAAGCAATTGTTGATGCCAATATTATTGTTATACCCATGATGACTTAAGTTACTCTGACTCTTCACATATAGAACCTTAATATGTCAATTTAAATATACAGATGAGGGATGGCTAAATATGTAATATTTAAATACAAGTATATTCTCTATACTGAACTTAATATAATTAAAAGGGATTTGAATTAAGACTTTCAAATTCTATTCAGCTATCCACTCCTGTATTCTGTCCATCTCAATTCTGTGCATTTAGATGGATGTATTAAAGTCCTAAATGTGATGGGTCAGAATGTTTTAAAGTCAACATGGGTGTGACAATAAGATTTGCATCAACAAGGGTTTTGAGTGTTCTATAATCAGATTTTCAATGATATAAATGGTTGATGAGCTGAAAGATGGAGAAGATTGAAGCCAGTCCATTAAAATTTGAACATTTTTTATCTTAATATAAAGTAAACACTGAATATATATGTGTGAAAGATGATGATCTGGACCAACTGGTAAGTGCTGGCTCAGCATGAAATACATATATTGGAAATCATTTACTTTTTTCACATATATGTAGTAATCTTTATCAGTTTATAAGATAAAGTGGACAGCTGTAGAGAGCTTGAAGGTCTGACTTCAAATCTCTTCTAATATATATATATATGTGTGTGTGTGTGTGCAATCTTATAATTGAATATTTATAAATGCAGTAATTAAATATATGTGAAGTATAACATTAAAATTTTATGCACTTAGGAGGTTTTCCAATATCCTCCTAGTCTTTCTCAATTAACCCTTTGAAAGGCTAACCTTCCCACAATTCCATGATCTTAACGTTTGTTGCCTATCTGTTAATTAAATCGTTTGTCTTTGTAGGAAGGTTAGCCTTTCAAGGTGTTAGTTGATAACGACTAGTCGAAAGCGCTCCTAAGTGGATAAAATTTTTGAAGTTATACTTTACTTATATCAAATTACTGCATTTATAAATATTCAATTATAAGATAACGTATATTGATTTGAAAAATACAGACATCGAATTATAATATTATTACATATATATATATGTCACCTTTATGTACATGAAAGTGAAGTTAATATTACAATATTTATTTAATTGCAATTTAAATTATATCCATATAAATTTATTTTTCCTACTTAAAAAAAAAAAATCAAATAAAGCTAGTTATATATAATTAACTTTTGATGATTTTTTATCAAATATTTTGAACTCAGCCACACTTAAAACTGCTAGCATCATCCGAGATTCACTGTGTTTTTAATAAGAAGATCTGCTCTGTGTTATGTTACGATAGCAGAGAGCTATTTTTCCAAATATATAACCTTTAAACATCACATTTTACAGAGAAATAAGTGTACATTATATGTGTGTGTGCGCGCGTACGTGAATATGTGTACATTTTCACAAACGTGAGAATGTAGCATATTTGAATTTAACTACACTAAAATAAAAAATGTTTTTAACTATTTACATTTGGTTCTGCCATATTTGTTTTGATCATCTCAATAAATTGAGAAAGGAATAAGAACTCAATGCTTTTGTAATTTAGATGAAATAAGTTGAAGTTAATTTAAAGTAAGAAAGATCTTACTAATACTGAAAGACCAATTCTTAGAGAATTATTTTTATTTTATTTTTTGTTCTTTTCTATCTATCTATCTATCTATCTATCTATCTATCTATCTATCTATCTATCTATCTATCTATCTATCTATCTATCTATCTGTCTATCTGTCTATCTGTCTGTCTGTCTGTCTATCTGTCTATCTGTCTGTCTATCCATCTATCTATCTATCCATCTATCCATCCATCTATCTATCTATCTATGTCTGTCTAAATGTCTGTCTATCTATCTATCTATCTATCTATCTATCTATCTGTGTATCTGTGTATCTGTCTATCTATCTATCTATCTATCTATCTATCTATCTATTAATCTATCTATCTATCTATATATCTGTCTGTCTGTCTATCTGTCTGTCTGTCTGTCTATCCGTCTATCTATCTATCTGTGTATCTATCTATCTATCTATCTATCTATCTATCTATCTATCTATCTATCTATCTATCTGTATGTCTGTCTGTGTATCTGTCTGTCTATCTGTCTGTCTGTCTATCCTTCTATCTATCTATCTATCCATCTATCCATCCATCTATCTATCTATCTGTATGTCTGTCTGTCATCTATCTATCTATCTATCTATCTATCTATCTATATATCTATCTATCTATCTATCTATCTATCTATCTATCTATCTGTCTGTCTATCTATCTATCTATCTATCTATCTATCTATCTATCTATCTATCTATCTATCTATCTATCTATCTATCTATCTATCTGTCTATCTGTATGTCTGTCTATCTATCTATCTATCTATCTATCTATCTATCTATCTATCTATCTATCTATCTATCTATCTATCTATCTATCTATCTATCTATCTGTCTATTTGTCCATTTATATATCTGTCTATTTACATATCTACTATCTGCACCCATCTTATATAAAACTATCTATTTATTGCTGTGCATATAAATAAGCATGTGCATGCAAACATGTACATCCCATATATATATATATATGGGTTACATATTGCAACATTTTCCGCATTGCTAGGCCTCTATATGCAATAAATGCGTGAGTTGATCAAGTTATGCAATAAGAAGAAAGTTTCATTTCTATTTCTAAAAAATATAACTATATTTCCTGATCAACTCGGCCTAGAATTGTTATGAGTACAATTGCGAGCTGAATCAGTTTTTAATTTATAAATGAGGGCACCAGAGTAGCTTAGACTCACTGATTCTGCATCAAACATATCGTAACTTGTAAATTAAAAAAAAAAATGCTTTTAAAAGACAGTATATTTTATCTTAACCAAAATTATTTTCTAAATATTATTCTTCCTGGAGCTTATTAAACACATATAGGCAAAGGTAAATTATATTTTTAAATCTCACTACACTTATATTAATAAATTTAATAATAGACATTAATAACTATTATTAATAATGTACAAGGAAAAGTTGGTATTAGAAATAAATATTTTTATTCTAACAAATTAAAATGTTTAACGATAAATTACTAATTAAATAAACTGGAGAAAACACACACTAATCCAGACATGAATCCATTAATAAAAAAATAACAGTTAAACAATTATTAAAAAGTTCTTGGGTAAACAAAAGTTTCTTGATTAATAAAATTAAAGTCTCTATCGGGATCCTATTATAAGTATATTTTTAAGAATTGTTTGCAAACACTTAATTTTTGTCACAATCAGGAATAATGAATCATAGCTTACCGGTAAGTTTAGTGAGTTCATGAAGTTTGTACATTACTATGCATAGTTTTTTTCTGGGTTAGAATGAGCTCATGGCCATTTGTTTTACTTGTTCTTGGTCCTGATTCTAAAGGCTAGTTATGAAAGCTTTTCTGGGTTTGATGGTCTTCATGATGAACGATGTCAAAAGCTTCGGTCTACTCTCGCATGAAGAATTATTTTATCATAGAGTGGTCCTGGATTCCATAATCCACAACCAGCCAAAGACAAACAGATAAGCCAAGACAGTGATCAAACTGGCCTCTTTCTTTTATACTATAGGTCCAGTTTTCAGACTTCTGCACATGCCTTTTGTTTGTCAAAAATATACATTGATAATCTTGTACATTCTTTATAAAATTTATGTTACAAAGTCTTTATTGTTTAGCATAATTCTACATCTTTAATTAGCTAAAATATTTTTCCTTTAGCTTATCTTTTTACTTTTGGAATTCTTTTCATTTATCTGGATTAGCAATCTGTGTAACTTCTGTTCTCTCCTATTTTTACTTTTATTTTTAACTAAATAAAAAAAAAATACGAACGACAATTTTAACTTTCATTGTACGTTTTACATAAAAATTATACCAATAAAAAAAATATCTTAATTTACTTTTTTTTTTAGCTTTTACCAAATGCCAATTTATTTGTACCATATATAAACAAATAGTACAATATATAAATGATATATTCTGTGGATTCATCCATGTATGATTTTAATTTTGAATATACCTATTTTCGCCTTTATCACACAAGCGATCAACTCGGTAATGAATACAACATTGCAAGGATGTTTATAGAAGCACTGTAAAGACTAAGTTATAACAATGGTAATGTTCTACCAGTAGAAAAAGTAGGTATATAAAATTGAAAAAAGTAATAGTCAGAAAATCTACAGAGCAACCATTTTTAAAACTTATCTTCCAAATAGAAAGAAGTGTGCATATAGCATCTCATTTATTGATATAATTTGCTCTTTTCAGTGTCTCAATGGTTTCTCTGCTGTTACATTGATGGAGAGTGTAACATCTGGATCAATCCTAGCATAAGAGAAATCAATATTGTGACCTAAATCCATAGCATAGAGTGAGAGTGCTGCTTCTGATGAGTGTTATTTAACTGCATTGTCATGTTCATCTCTTCTAGTACTGATGTGATGATTTCTCATACTCACATAAGAAGCTTTATACTTTCCACCTAAAATTTAATAACTCCATGAGCTTCAAGGAGGATTGAACTTTTAGGCATAGTTAGGTTGTTACTAATTTTTTGATAAATAATATATTTTCTATAGGTGGAAGTTTAACGCTGTGATAAACCAATGTTTACAGTGCCTCTACAAACATCTTTATAATAATCGATTCAATATCTGGTTGATGGCTTGTGTGATCAAGCTAAAATGATAGCATATTCATAAATCAAAATCATACATGGATGAACCCACTATCATCATCATTATCAACCATTATCAATCCACTGCAGGATGAAGGTCTCTCCAAGTTTAATCCATCTTCTCTGATCTTTAGCTTCTCTTCTCCACATCACCCCTACACATTTTCTTATTTCATCCATCCATCTTACATGTGGTCTCCTTCTGGGTCTTTTACAATCTCTTGGAATCCAGTTTAAAATTTCAATTGTCCATCTATTATCATCTCTTCTAGCAATATGTCCAGCCCAACTCCACTTCAATCTTTTAATTTTTTCAATGAGGTCAGTAACACCTGTTTGTTCTCTTACCCATACATTGCGTTTTCGATCTCTTCTTGTTACTCCCAACATACATCTCTCCATACTTCTTTGAGTGGTCTGAAGTCTCTGTATTGATCTTCTATTAAGTGTCCAAGTCTCAGATCCATAAGTAAGAACTGGTAAAACACATTTGTTAAAAACCTTTCTTTTCAAACACATAGGCATATTTCCTTTTAATATCAAGTTATTTCTACCAAAAGCACTCCAACCAAGTTTAATTCTATGATTAATTTCCTCTATTATGTTTCCATCTGTATTAATAATCTGACCAAGGTATTTGTAACTCTTAACTTCTTCTAATTCATCATAATCAATCTTTATTTTCATATTTTGAGCAAATCGATTAAACATTACTTTAGTCTTTTTAACATTTATCTTTAGTCCTACTTTCCTACTTTCATCTGATAACTCCTGCAACATTTCCTGCAGCTCTGAAGCATTATTTGCAAAAACAACTACATCATCTGCGAAATCTAAATGACTTAAATAATCTCCATTTACTTTCACTCCTTTAGTTTCCCATTTTAATCCACAAAATACTTCTTGCAGCACTGCTGTAAAAAGTTTTGGAGATATGGAGTCACCTTGTCTTACACCTTTCTCAATGTTGACTTTCCCAGTATCATTATGTAATCTAATTGTTGCTGTTGCATTTTTATAAATATTCTTTAAAATATGACAATATCCTGGATCTATACCTTGATGATCCAATGCTTTAATCACTGAAGAAATGTTTATAGAATCAAATGCCTTTTCATAATCTACAAATCCAAAACATAATGACAACTCATATTCATTTGTCCTTTCTATAACTTCTCTCAATACTTGAATATGATCTACTGTACTAAAACCACTTTTAAATCCAGCTTGTTCTCTTGGTTGGTGAAAATCCAAGGTTCTC
The DNA here is from genome assembly GCA_028023455.1 of Epiperipatus broadwayi. NCBI lineage: Eukaryota > Metazoa > Onychophora > Udeonychophora > Euonychophora > Peripatidae > Epiperipatus > Epiperipatus broadwayi. The sequence goes on from JAQFVV010012513.1 coordinate 1,705,110, forward strand.
TGTAGACGAGTTGTAATTATCTTGGTAAAAATTTTATATAAAACTGATAAAAGGCTGATAGGTCTGTAATTTCTAATATCTTCTTTATCACCTTTTTTAAATATTAATATTATTACTGCATTCTTCCAATCATCTGGTACATCTTTATCATTTAGACATTTGGTATATAACTTTGCTAATATTTTTTCTGTTTCTTCACCTGCTTCTTTTAATATATCAATTATAATTCCATCATTACCTGGAGCCTTTCCTTTCTTCATACATTTAATTGCATTTCTCACTTCTTCATTTAAAATTCTGGGCAATTCGGAAGATGTAATAGATATAGGAGGTACTTGTTCTTTATTACTATATAATTCTTGATAAAAATCTTCTACCAATTTCATAATGTCATCCCTCTTTTTAGTAATAATTCCATCTTTTTTCCTTATTGCAGATATAAATTTCCTACCAATACCAAAATGTTGTTTTACATTCTTAAGACTTTTATTTTCTTCTACAGCTTTTCTTGCTAGTTCACAGTTATACTTTCTTATATCATTTTCAACTCTTTTCCGCACCATTTTACAAAATTCGAGATATTCAATTCTTTTTAATGCATCATTCTTGCATATCTTCATATTCCTTCTTTTCTTCATAAGTTCTCTAGTCTCAGTAGAAATTTTATTAGTCAATTGCTGCTTTTTTCTACCAGCTATCTTTGTTGCAGTTTTTAAAAGTGTATCAGTTATTTTCATATTAATTTCATTCAAATCTGAATCATGTTCAAAATCTACTAATACTTGAAACCGATTTGTAAGTTCTAATTTAAATTCATTAGAATGTTTCTGAAGATTAGGAATATCAACTGTAAATATAGTTTTTCTTAATAATTTTTGTCTCTCTAGTTTTACATTAACATGTATCTTACCCCTTACTAATCGATGATCACTTCCTGTGTTAAATTTATTAAGAACATTACAATCTTGAAATATGTATTTCCTGTTAGTCAAAATATAATCCAATTCTGCTGTACCTTCATTTGGATGCTTCCATGTCCATTTCCTTCTAACATTTTTCTCAAAAAAAGAATTCATAATATAAAGTTTTTCTTTCTCTGCAAACTCCACAAGTCTATGTCCTCTCTCATTTCTATTACCATAACCAAAATTACCTACAACACTTTCATCTTTCATTTATTTACCAATTCTATCATTAAAATCTCCCATAACAATTTTAAAATGTTGTTTACTCTGATCAAAAGCCTTTTGTACATCCATATAAAAATCTTCTACTACTTCATCACTGTGAGAACTTGTTGGGGCATAAACCTGAATTATCTGCATTTGATATCTGCTATTAAGTTGTATAACTAATCTTGCCACTCTGTCCGATACACCATCAATCTCCACAATATTGTTCTTCCACTTTTTATTTATAATGAATCCTACTCCACTTGTATTTCCAATATTTGTGCCTTTATAATAGAGCATATGTCCACTTTTTAAATCAATTGTCTCTTCACCTTTTCTTCTAACTTCACAAAGTCCAATAATATCCCATTTAATATAAGAGAGTTCTTCTTCTAATTCTTGCAATCTTCCTTCACTTGAAAGTGATCTGCAGTTGTAAGTACCTAAATAAAAAGTCGTCATCAAATGGCAGCCTGGGTCCGCCTCCAGGATATTCTTAGCACTCCGCCTTCGGCCACCAACCGCTGCCTTGGTTGGTGACTTTACAGCCTCCTGGGATTAAGGGCCATGCTTTATTTTTGTCTGTCATAATTGTATAATTGGGAAAAATCTTTATCATTTACACAAACATTCATTCTGCCTTATCAGGCACTGAGAAGAAAGACCATGGTGTTTCTTGATCTTAAACTCAGAGGTAAAAAGCCAATAAACTCACCACGCTGGCTAATGCATGTTGGTGAGCAGCCCATCCATGTTCGTATACTATATGAATAAACATATAGTAATAACAGCTGCAACAACAAGAACGTATGGAGTGGACATTAGGAATTTGCCCTGCTCGGTTCCTTTAAGGCCTCCAAGAGGAATCAAGGGGTCTCCTTTCAGTTAATAGCAAACTCCTTTCTGCAGCCAAATTATATATACATATATATATATATATATATATATATATATATATATATATATATATATATATATATATATATATATATATTGAACTGGATCATCTATTCAATGGTTTTATTGCCAAAATTAAAAACTTAATTGTTGTTAATTCTCATTAAATGTTAAAATTTTTTTTATTTATTTAAAAAGAGTACGTGTATTAAAACACCTACTTGTTTATATTTAAAATAGATCATTTTAATGTTTTTTAAAATTGTTTTTAAAATAGTTTTCTTATACCGCTTGTTTTTTTGCTTTTTTTAAAAATCAATTTGATTTAAAAACAAGCAGGCTAGCTAATACATTCCTGTTGCTTTTATTTTAATTATTGTAAATTAATTCTAAAAGCGGAGATTTGATTTTTATGTAGTTGTTTTCATTTCAATAATCCCTGGGTAGAATTCTTAGATTAGACTGAGCTGGAGATTAATATTTGCCCTGCCTTAGGTGTAGAATTCAACAACAAGGAAAGTGTTTCACAGGAAATGTAAGAGGTATAAATAGCCCCACTACTTTGGAGTACTTAATTATTCTTGACTAAACAAGCTGTTTCTCAAGTGAAAATCAGTTCTTTTACATACTTGGATTGCATCCTGTTGTAGATCCTGAGTTTTGGTAGCAGTAGACGACATTTACTTTCTTCAAAAAGAATTTGCAGATGTCAAATACTGTATGTGTTGTCATCAGCAGAATGGCATGCTAACTTAACAAAGGATGGATCTCTAACTTCCAAATCTGCTCCAGTAATGCCATAAACCTCTAGAAGAAGCCGGAACCTCTTTACACCTAACTTGCCATTGTCAAGAACCTGAAAATGAACTAGAATAATAGTGTACACTCTACTTGAACAGTATGTTAATGTAAGGTAACTTTTCTTTTATTCTTCCCAGGGTAAATTACTTTTCATTAAATCTCCACTCAGTCTAATTATAAATCTGTATTCATAAGCTTAAATAATATTTAACCTCATATTTAATATTTATTGTGTTTTCTTATATTTTGCCGTGGGTCTTGGAATCTTAGTTTTAAGATTCCAAGTTTGCTTTCAATTTTGTTTATTGGAGAGTGACGAATGAGTTTTTCTATTTTTATGCCTAACTTTTACTAAATGCTTTAGCAGTCAATGTATATTTTGAATGCTTACCTGTAATTATTTTAGTAGTCCATAATTCATTTTAAATACTGTGTTTGCGCTTTTGCAAACCACCAAAAATCTTTTGGCTGGCGACTTTATTTTCATAGTCGGGGATTTCATTTCTTATATCTCTGAAAGCGGAAACTATAATTGTTTTTGCTTTGTAATTTTATAAGTCGCCAGCAGGAAGATAATATTTATCCCTTTTGTAAATTACAGGTGAGAGAGACTTTCGTTCTGCTAAAGTATTTAAAGCTTTAATATTTTCGTACTCATGTGCACTCTCCGATAGATTTATTTTGTATTTATGTGTAGCTTAAAATTTATCAGAGCGTGTACTCAGAACTTGTTATAAATTTATTTCTTAATTATAATTATTTGTAATTCATTGTCTTTAATTGCTGGAGCAGACGTAACTGGTTTTCTAATGATTTACTTGTCTTCTATTGAGACCTCTAATTATGATTTTTAGAGTAGTTTTTTGCCAACCGTTTGGTTGGGGATTCGCCAGTTTTAATTGTTTGTTTTCCTTTCATTTTCAATCATATTTTTCAGTTGTTCTTGAGGTAAATCAATCACCTTTATTTTAAACATAATAATAGGTGCAGCTTCTACCGACACATGACATTCATGGGCCAAAACATTTTTTTGGGCCTCGAAAAGCTCATTGGCGCTGGTTTCATTGATTTGTTTCAAGAATGTATTGTTTAAATATCTGAAAGTGAAAACTCATGTTTGGGTGAATCCTCTGCCGAATGAAATTTGCTTCCTCCCTTTATAATTCGTTATTAGAAGATCAGTCAGTCTGTCAGAGCTTTGCCTTTAGTATTTCTGGTACATGCCTGAGTTAACCCTATTTATTGTGTCATAAATTGATACTTCACAATTTATTTTCTCTTAAATAAAACTTTTTAAATATGTTTAAACTTAATTTGGTTGATGTTTGTCTTGGTGCTTTTATTTCTCAATTGTCTAAACAATTTTAAGATCTCTTGTTTCTCCCTGAGTTTAGTTGGCGCAAACCATCACCATCATCCATTCTGATCACAGTAAATAAATTTTCCAGATACATAGTGATCTGGTGGCGCCCTCTGTTTCAGAAGGAATTAAATGTCCAGTACAATATATATATATATATATGTACCCAACTTACTGTAATTTATAAGGAGGTTGAACTCAGACTTTTAAACTTCCCACAGCTATTTAATCCATTTTATACAACTGATACACATGCCCACATATATGTGAAAAAAAATCTTTTTCTCATCTATGTGCACATGGGTATCAGTTGTATAAGATGGATTGGATTTCTGTGGGGCATTTGAAACTCTGAGTTCAAGTCACTTATAATATATATATATATATATATATATATATATATAAGTGACTTGTATATATATATATATATATATATATAAACATTACAAGCATAAAGCTACTAGTCAATATATAATTACATAGATCAGAGTGGTTTGAGTTTAAATGAAAGAATAAAGGTTCATAAAAGTAAAGTTAAAAATAGATATCTTAGTTCTGCTTTGTATGTCCATGAAAAAGATACAGGCCACACTATTAATTTTGATGAAGCTAAGGTGTCATCTTTGAGAGAAATGAAATCAAAAGAAGAATTAAAGAATCTTTATTATTAAAAATTTATTATTTTGAAGCAATTAACTTATTTAAGAGTTCTTTTAATATTAAGGGTGGATGGGAAGTGAATGGATTTGTGGGTTATATATATATATATATATATATATATATATATATATATATATATATATATATATATATATATATAGTGTAGTTTTTGTAGTTCTTTACACTTGAGAAGTCTGCTTGTAGCAGTGAAACTTTTGGTTGTGTTTTAATATTTTTTTTTTTTTTTTTGCTGATCTGGTTGAATTTTGGATTTGGGGTAATTTTGTATATATATATATTGAAACGGACAGATCGGAGAACCGATCTTCGTTTCAGGTGTTTTTATGTACGGTAATTCGAACCACTGTTCGCCCGCAGTGAGATTTTGTCTATTTTAAGTTATAATAAAAATTAGTTATATATTCTATAGTTTATAAATAAATATGTAAAGTTTCCGTATATAAATGTCACAAACCATGAAATAATATTCGTGTGTGCGTGGTTTGTGGATTTATATCATTTAATTTAAAGTTTCAGTGCGGGCGTATTTGTTTTAAATTTTAGTTTTAAAATTGTATAAAGTCGTTTAAAAATACTGATCAAAAATCACATTCCTTTGATCAGTGTTTTTAATTAAAATCTAATTGCACAAATGTTCAGAGCAATTAAGTTGTATTCAAAATTAGTAAGGAATTTTTATATGTAATTAATGTATCGATTTAAAAATGGCATATTAAATTAAAAGATTGCTAAAAACAGATAATTGATTGTTGGTCAAGCTGCATCGCTAGAGGCTAGAGAAAGTAGGCGGAGCCTAAAACAAAAACAAGTCGGAAAGGTCAGCAGTGGCTATTTTAGAGAAAAACTTACATTCTAACTTTGGTCGTGTGTGAGAGAAGTAGTCTCGAGACAACACAGCAGTTGAGTATAATTCAAACATTTTTATTAAGAAGTTTACCAGTGAATCGCAATGTTGATGGGCTAAGTGCCAGGAGCTGGTCTCTGCCCGCCAATATGGATCCTCGTGCCGCTGTTTGATCATGTTTCATATACTTCAGAATTTCCAACTTCCAATCTCAAAATTTACTATGCCTTACAAATAACTTTCAAAAATGCGCGCCTACGTTCGTCACAAGCCAAGCTGGATGAAGAAAGAAGAGTAACTTTGTTACACGAACTTTAATTTTCTTCCGTGCTTAATATTATCAATCAAGTGAATCATATGTAAGTCTTTATATCATTTATAATGCTATTGTTTAATCTGTCAGTAAATTTTCTTTTCTTTTTTTAACCCTCTGCTCTAGTCTTTAGAAATCATTTATAAAATTGTAATTAATAGTAATAATATTTCAACTGAATGCATTTATATTTTCTTATGTTGCTTATTTCATAAACAAACATTGCCAATAGTAATATTTCCAACTCTGTGTAAACTAGTGTGTAATAATGATCAATTTAATTTAAAAGTAATTTCATTTTCTGAATTAAATATTCTTTCACATTCCGAGTTAGTAAATGTTAAGTCACTTTATTAGTCTATGTTAAGTTGGTCTAAAATTACAATCTAAGTTTCAATCTTAAAATATATATATAATAGTTTCAAAGTGTTACTTAATGTCATGTCTATCTGAGAAATAACTCCCTGTATAATTTGATACTGTCCTACCCTGTCAACCTGAGGGTTAAGCAGAGTGATTAACTAATTATTGTTTTTCACCGTCAGTTTAATTTCCTATGTTTTTTGGGATAAGGATTTCAGCGTGGGTGGACATATTCGTTTTATATATCTTTTAAATCCGCTTCGTTGTCCCACGCATCCTTCCCTCGTTCCTCGCCCTCCGTGGTGCTCGATGAAGAAATCTCCCACACCCTGCAGAGTGAACGGAAGTAAACAGTTAAATGATAAAAATATTCAATTTTTTTTTTGTGTCGTTTGTCATAATATTGATACGTATTTGGCGTATTAAAATGCGCAAGTGAAAACTATAGTAATAAAACAAATGTATAAAATTTTTTTTTCTCCCTCACACAAAGAATCAGTATATAGTACTCCCAAATATTGTTAAGAAACAGAGTGAAGATTTTTTTTTGAAAAGAGAGCGGAAGCAATTCGTGCGTGTAATTAATTAAAATAAATGAGTTATTCCATAATGTTTTTGCGAGTTCATTCTTGTCGTTTAAATCATATGAAAAAAATAAAGAAGTAGAATTAAGTCCAGTTCTAAAAAAATAAAAACGTGTACGCGTATATATATTTGTGTACGTATATATATATATTTTCGTTTGTTGTGAAAAATATTTTTTTTGAAAAAAGAAGAAAGAAGTAGGATTATTCTTGTGTTTTAAAAATAAAAACGTGTGTGCATATATATGTTGTAATAAAAAAAAAAAACCTTACCGGAGTCAGTATTAAATTTTTTTTTGCCTATATAAATCTTAAATCAAAAATTATTAGGTCATATAAAAGTATATATTTGGGGATCAGTAGATTAAATTATCTATTGGTCACATGTTGCTGGCTGGCGCCTATCAAATAAATTTGTCAGCAAACATGTTTGTCCATACAGCAGTGGCGAGTGTTGTTTTAAAAGAGAGTAGGGTGGCATATATAAAAAGAGAGAATTACTGACAGAAATACAAAAAAAAATACTATGTTATGTACCCATTATGAATATGTATGTATTATAGGACTGAGGAGAACAGTGCGAACTGGGTGAAAGAAAGTTTTTTTTTCCCTGTATATTTTTAGTAATGATTTTAGACATGTCATATTATATTCCTAAATAAAGAAAAAAAGCGTAGATAACAAAAACCAGACTGAACGTAGGCGAAGGAAGAAAAGAGAGAAAGGAAGTAAGCCACACAAACAGTATCAGCAGCGGAGGAGGATTTGGCACAAGGAGCAGGGATCAGTAACCTTTTATGATATATACAAATCAAAGCGTTGTACGAATCAAAGTCTTATGCTAAAAACATTTCTAAGGAAAAACGAAGCAGAAATGGCAGAAATAGAAGGAAACAAACAGAGGGAGCACGATCGCGATGCGAAGTTTAACGCGATCCTCAGAGAGGGGAGAGAGGACAGGAAGATTATGATGATGATGTTGGAGAGGCTGGTAAGGATCGACGAAGCACGAGGCATCCGAGCCAACTCAAATCTAGAAAGTGCAAAGCGTCAGCAAGAAATAAATCCCTCTGAAGACCCAAAAATAGAAAATGAAGATGACCAGGCCACCCCAAAAGAAGTTGGGGACAGCAAGGAAAGCAATAGTGCGAGGAGTGGAGCAGAGGACACAGAACCTCAACCAACTAAAATAAGGTTGGAACCTCATGAGATTAGATTAGTGAATACAAATGCCAACTCTACTCAACAAAAATGTAAAGAATTAGATGTGACAGAGATTACTCAGAGTCAAAGTTTTACTCTAGCAGATTTAGCTAAGAATGAAGAAAGTACTGAGGAAATGGTGGTTTCAAATTTACTGCAAGCCAGCCCATCTCAAAGTGATTATATCAGTTTACCACCCTCTAATGGAGTGGCTGTATCGATGATGAAAAATATCAATAGAACAATACATACTGTTATGGATGAATCTTCTGAAATCATAATTAATGAGAAGTTATATTTTCATAATAATTATAAAGATGTTCTGTGGAAAAGTGGATTAATGAAGACATCAAAGTTAAAGTTTAGAAATGATGCTGAATGGCCTCCTGATATGAAAATGAAGAAAGTGGACAGATCTTTAGTTGTGTACAATGCTGCCCATTTTAATAAAACCCATAATTATTTGTTTATGAAATATGATCAGAACAAAATTGATGAGGAGCTGAACTCATTAAACAGAAATAATAAACTTTGTTTTAAAGCATGGACATATGTTGAAAAAAATAGTTTCATAAAAAATGGAGAAAAACTTCTCAACTCCCAAAGTGAAAATGTTATAATGGATGCCATTAGATCACAGAAAGTTAGAGAAATTCTTTTAAAGCAAGATACTTTTAATAATGAACAATATAATAATATACCAAAGCACAATATTGTGACCGCTTTTGCTATTTTACTAAGAGATCTAAAAAGACAGACCTATAACCCTTATATACCTCCCGACCCAGGGAGAAGGTAGAGATATACAAAATGATAACCCGGAAAATGACCACTATGACATGCACATGATGATGAGAAAAGGAATTACGGTAATATACCCACCTTTGTAAATATTAAGTTCAAACCCTCACCCAGACTGTTCTCCAAGGTCAATCAATTATGTGAAAAAAGAGAAAGAAAAACTGTTAATCAGAAATTATGTATAATCATTTTTTTTTGTTGTTTTTTTTTATAAAGTGACAAGAAATGAAACAGACAGATCGGAGAACCGATCTTCGTTTCAGGTGTTTTTATGTACGGTAATTCAAACTACTGTTCGCCCGCAGTGAGATTTTGTCTATTTTAAGTTATAATATAAATTAGTTATATATTCTATAGTTTATAAATAAATATGTAAAGTTTCCGTATATAAATGTCACAAACCATGAAATAATATTCGTGTGTGCGTGGTTTGTGAATTTATATCATTTAATTTAAAGTTTCAGTGCGGGCGTATTTGTTTTAAATTTTAGTTTTAAAATTGTATAAAGTCGTTTAAAAATACTGATCAAAAATCACATTCCTTTGATCAGTGTTTTTAATTAAAATCTAATTGCACAAATGTTCAGAGCAATTAAGTTGTATTCAAAATTAGTAAGGAATTTTTATATGTAATTAATGTATCGATTTAAAAATGGCATATTAAATTAAAAGATTGCTAAAAACAGATAATTGATTGTTGGTCAAGCTGCATCGCTAGAGGCTAGAGAAAGTAGGCGGAGCCTAAAACAAAAACAAGTCGGAAAGGTCAGCAGTGGCTATTTTAGAGAAAAACTTACATTCTAACTTTGGTCGTGTGTGAGAGAAGTAGTCTCGAGACAACACAGCAGTTGAGTATAATTCAAACATTTTTATTAAGAAGTTTACCAGTGAATCGCAATGTTGATGGGCTAAGTGCCAGGAGCTGGTCTCTGCCCGCCAATATGGATCCTCGTGCCGCTGTTTGATCATGTTTCATATACTTCAGAATTTCCAACTTCCAATCTCAAAATTTACTATGCCTTACAAATAACTTTCAAAAATGCGCGCCTACGTTCGTCACAAGCCAAGCTGGATGAAGAAAGAAGAGTAACTTTGTTACACGAACTTTAATTTTCTTCCGTGCTTAATGTTATCAATCAAGTGAATCATATGTAAGTTTTTATATCATTTATAATGCTATTGTTTAATCTGTCAGTAAATTTTCTTTTCTTTTTTTTAATCCTCTGCTCTAGTCTTTAGAAATCATTTATAAAATTGTAATTAATAGTAATAATATTTCAACTGAATGCATTTATATTTTCTTATGTTGCTTATTTCATAAACAAACATTGCCAATAGTAATATTTCCAACTCTGTGTAAACTAGTGTGTAATAATGATCAATTTAATTTAAAAGTAATTTCATGTTCTGAATTAAATATTCTTTCACATTCCGAGTTAGTAAATGTTAAATCACTTTATTATTCTATGTTAAGTTGGTATAAAATTACAATCTAAGTTTCAATATTAAATATATATATAATAGTTTCAAAGTGTTATCTTAATGTCATGTCTGATCTGAGAAATAACTCCCTGTATAATTTGATACTGTCGCTACCGCCTGTCAACCTGAAGGGTTAGGAGTCCCAGAGTAAAATTAACTAATTATTGTTTTTCACCGTCAGTTTAATTTCGCTATGTTTTTATTGGGATAAGGATCTCAGCCTGTGGCGTAGAAACAGACTAATAGATTCCAGGTTTTATATAATTTCTTTTAAAAATCCGCTTCAAGTATTCGTCCTTCACGTCTGTGGCAATGCCTTCCCTTCGCTGAAGTTAGCGTCTCGCCATTCTACCATTGGGGAATGAAAGCAGTTTTTCTTTCCCGGTAATCTCTTGGATCACCGGGGTTCGAAATGATCCCGGCTGGTTGTCGTGTCCCGGAGCTACTTGGGGGCATTAAGCCTTGTCAAAGTACAAGCCGCCCGGTATTCCGTTAATGCACCGCAAGTGATTACTGTAGGGCTTTTGAATCCAGGCAACCACCAGTTCATCTATCTTCCATGTCGTATTTATATAAAACCACCAGCACATCTATCCTTTATGTCGTCTTTCTATAAAACCATTCTCCAACTGTTCGTCTACGTAACGGCTCGAGCCTATTCTAATAAAATAAGTTAATAAAAATCTTTAGATAAATATTTTTCCAGTGCTCAAATACTCTGATTCTCTTAACCACCCGTCAATCATTTAACTACCCAGCTATTGGCATAAGTTTGTTTACTAAATAAAACGTTTACTAAAGACTAGTAGCCAAATACAAGAGGATTCATGGAAGTCTTACCGTACTGTTAACATTATATTTATATGCTTTGTATTTTCATGTTGAACACTATATTTATCCGCTTTCTATTTGTCTTATTTAACACTATATTTATATGCTTTATATTTTGCTTATTAAACACTTTATTTAATCTAAATTTTTGTGTCCTCCACCTTATTACTCTCTAAGTCTATTTAGCCACTTACTGTCTGTATTGGCAACTTAAATATATACGTTACATGAATGACCGTTCCAATATCTAGAGTCTAATAAATCTATATATCATTAACTGTAAGAATTTAGTCTATGTTCTGAGCTGAGCTAGAAAAGGGATAACCCCGTGCTGTTATAAAGTCATCATCGGTTAGTCATACCGGGGTTTGGGTTTGAATTCAGTTGGCGTTTTGGAAATTATTCTTAAACGTGGACTGGGTTTGAACTCGGGTACTGTGTATGAGTAAGCGTGGTGGATTTATACCGGTACAATATATATATATATCATGATTAAGCACCACTTGTGATGAGTTTAGCTATTTTAAATCATGAACAAATAATGAAAAGAAAGAATAAAATGATTAAAAATGTTTTTACATAAAACTCAAATCATACGTAATCTATATTTATGCTCATATGCATCGCATCTGATTTGTTAGACTGTTGATCGAATGTCTTGTGATACTCAATTTTTTTAAAAACATTTCCACATCTTTCGATTTTGCATTACATTTTTTGCCTTAATTATGACTTCATAATAAAATCAATTCCTATTTTATCTTTTTAATGCGACTTTAAAATAATTTTTATAATCTCCATAATTCTATCTCAGCCATATTACTATGCTCAAGTTATAATTAGGGATACTAAATGAAATTCAACTCAATGAAAATGTACCATAGCAACAAAATATACAATATCACACACTGATAATCGAAAAGTATGTGGAATTGTCTTGGATCCTTTCATATTTTCAAACTATTAAGAAACATTCTTAAAAAACAATTCATGTTGAAATAGGAGCTCTTCATATTATTATACAATACTTTGACAGTATTAAAGTTAATCATAGAATTATTATTAATATTTTAAATAGAAATTATCAAATAGGTAAATTGCTAGTACAGTGGTATTTAATTGGCTAAATGATAACATTATTATATTCTAAATCAAAGAATGATATATCTTTTTTAAACAGCCATAATTTAGAGTACATAAATACAATTAAAAATCTTGAATTGAAAACTGCTGTTTGTTAAATATAAACACACTTTATTTAAAATTAAGTTAATATTAATGGAATTTATATATATATATTTTGTATGTGTACTTTTATCTTTAGCAACAAAGGAATATACACATAAATGAAAAAATGTGGGTCGATTTAGTCTGCAAACTATGTAAGGAAGGCATAGAAAATAATAGACATCTATTGATTAAATGTAAATATACAAGAAAAAGGGTAGAAATAGTGAAGTTGTGGAAAAATAAATATAAACAAAGTAATTATACAGGCAGTGGTTCTTGGCTTTTAAGTTGGGATTGGGAAAAGATAAGGGAGATTTAGATATAAAGGCCATAGAGTTGACAAAGATTATGTTGTGGAAATGGGATGGAACAGAATAGAGGAGCATATAGGAAAACTTAGAGTGGAGAATGGAAAGGGAAAGTAAAATTTCGAACAGTTTTCTCTGGGCATAGTGGCTGAGAGATTCCTGACTCCATATAAGGAGAAGTCATAGTCCATCACATAACATTACATATATGGTTGATTCATTTTCTATACTAAAAGGACTTAATTCCAAATAGCTAACAAATTGAGTCATTGCACAATTATTTTTATATTTGCTTTTCAATGTCAATGTGGATGTAGAATGTTTTAGAATGGATTTCTGCCATCAATACACATTTTACTATAGGCTAGAAAAGTTGCTCACGTATTTTGGTGAATACCATCTTTATCACTGCATATGTCCAATATAACCATGAACATATACATCCATGCACAAGTGATCAGCAAAGATGAGATTTGTTATTTTTCTTTAGTATTTACTACCAATTTTTATCTCCAGCAAATCTTAATTTTGCGAATGAGACCTTAATCTATCCAGTGCAGTCTTCTTATCCCAACTATGTAGATTAACGATAATGATTCCATCAGCTAATTGTTCCATCTTTCTCCAATCCAACATCTCAAAGGTCTCTAATTTTCTTACATTAGTGAATAAAAGGGTAAAATTATATGTATATATAATTTTTGTATAAAAATCCGTAGTCGGATATGAATTGTTTTACTACAATTGAATTTAACTGTTGTAAGGTTTAAATAAATTGATTTTTATTTTTAAATGGAAGTAAATTCGATATATTTTGATTTTAATATGGCTTTTCTTTTAGAAAAAATAATGTTGGGTTTAGAAAATTTTGCTTATAAAAAACTTTGATTTTAATAGATCTCTCTTTTTTTTTAATATTTGTTTTAAAATTTTGTACTTTAAACCTTTTTTTTTTCTGCTTTTAGCTGTAAATTTATAATGCACTTATTTTAACTTTAACAGATTGTAATAAATCATCAGATAAACCTATTAACAATTTAAAATACTGTTAATTTAATTTGTGCTATGTATAGAAATTATCTTTTATTATTTGTGGAAATAATTGATAAAAATCAACCAATCATTGCTGGTTATATATTTTTGTCATTACAAATATCATTAACAGCCAGGACACCAATAATACACTATCTGAAATAGCACAACATTTTCTAGTTAGATGCAGTCATAATTTTCAGTTGATATTAAAATTTGAATATAATTTTAGAAGTAATTTTAATTAAACTTTTTTCTTGTATTAATTAATATTAACGGACAAAACAGGGTTTATGTTTCAATTTATTATTAAATAAAGTTGCTTCAAAATAAACATTTAAATATCTAAATTATTAATTAAACATCATATAAATTAATCATTGATATCAAAATGAATGTTGCCATTATGTTCAAAAAGAAAGTGTATCGTTATGCTTAATGTTATATCAGTAATGATGTATTATAAATAACATGTAATGAATGAAATTTTATTTTATAATGTATGCAGCAAATATTTGAATGCCAGATTCGTACTAATTCATAATTATAATACATATTGTCATGTATAAGTTAGCATACAATATCAACATGACTATTACAGGATGCCACTCGGACCCTAATCTGAAAGCTGACAAGAAATGAATAATCTTTTAAATCATTTTTAGTAACCTGGTCATAATTTATTTGTTTAGTAATCATATTCACAACAATAAAATAGTTGTTATGGTCCATGAACACCCACATGAGATAAATATCTCTTTATTATTATTATTATTATTATTATTATTATTATTATTATTATTATTATTATTATTATTATTATTATTATTATTATTATTATTATTATTATTATTATTATTATTATTATTATTATTATTATTATTATTATTATTATTATTATTATTATTATTATCTTTAAAACAATTTAAATGTTGATACTAGAAAGGTAATGCTATGGAAATTGTAGTGTTTTGTAAAAATATTTACATTGACATCCAAGTATAAGTTTTGTACTCCAGAAAAAATAAAAAATGTATAGAGAAAAAATATTATTCTTTGTTAGATCACTAACTGATAAGTGTTAAATTTAAATAATGATTAAATTTATGTATTTGCGATAAGAACATCTTATTCGATAAATGCCAAGAAATATTTGTTAATTACAAACATTTCTTGATACAATCCTAATAAATTGTATAGACCTTAAAACTTACCTAATATGGAAATAAATTCCTAGAGATTAATTAATTGTATGAGTAATTAAAAATGCAAAGAGGAATTCAAGTCAGATAACATCAAGGATTGAACCCTGGTCATGATTTATTTACTAATGATCATATTCACAGCAATAAAATAGTTATTAAAATACCACCTAAATATATATTACACAAAATTCTGAATTAAAACAATCACAAAATATAATATAAAACAAAACATATTTATATAACAACAATAATTGTATATGTGTAAATAATATTACAGAAAAGATTTTTTCAGCAAATATTTATTTTTGATCTTTTCAATGTGATGGAACTTTTAAAATTTCAATTTTATTGCATACACACTAACAATTATCTTTCTTATATAAACTTAATTCAAATCAATTATAACAATAATAGAATATGTACAAGGAAGAACAAATCAGTATAAGTATATACTATATATATTCCCATTCGTTTTTATTACCCAATTATTAGTTATATTAATTGATCTTTTATATATATTTACACAATTATGTTTGTTATAATTAATGTAATTTTTTTCATATATTTTCTTTCTATTAAGTTCTTTAATATAGATCAATAGTTTTATATTTTTACAAAATCTATTTTATGTCCATATTTCAAATAATGAATACATAATCCAGATTTGTCATCTCTTTTGTTAATTGCATTCTTAAGTTCTTCTTCTCTTTTATCTAATTATTTCACAATATGTCTGCAGTAACTCATATTGCAATCTCTTATTTCATAATTACCTATTAATTTATCTAGATTTTTTCTTATTTGACCATTCTATATTCATGCTTTTGGCTTAACAAAACTATCCAACATTCAGAAAACTAAAAAATGTTAGCTAGTTTTGTTTATTTCAGAATTTGGTGTAATTGATTTATTTTTATTGCCTAGTTTAATTTTTGATTTTTGACATCAACATTTTTTAATACTTTCTAATATATGTATATTGAATTAATTAATTTCATGGGTTATTATTATAATAAAAAATAAAAATGAGATCATATCCATGTAAATGGAGATAACCTTTAATCTTTGATACTACCAAGAAACTACCAATTACTAATAATTGACAAATATAGTAATATTTTAATAATTATAGTAAGTATGTATATATAATCATGCCTATTAAACATTGAGAATATACAAACTTATTTTTTAATTGAGAAAATCTGCATACATTAGGATAATTCATGAATTAAATTCTTAAAGAATCATTGCAACAAATTTGTTCACAATGTCCAATTTAATGTTAATGTATTGGTCGTATAAAAATCTCCACCTTTACTTGAACAACGAATTGGTATTAATATAAAAAATGAGGGCAGGGTTTTTAAATTTTTGAAATGATTTTTTTACGAATCTTAGTTCATTTATGAATGAAGTTGTATTATACATAAATAAATCATATTAACATTTTATTATACATGTAGTCAAAAGTCTTGAATTTACTGCATATATATTAAGTTTAAAGTTTAATAGGATTGAAAACATTTTTTGGTTAAAAATACATTCATTTATATAGACTTATCACAAATATTCACACATATCCACAATGCTAATAATCTCTATTTTATTTTAATAATGTTTCATAATATCAACTTTTAGAAAATGCTCTGAAATATCAATTTTCAATAGGTGCTCTGAAGATATTTAAAGCCAAATAAATTCAAGAAGTAGCACCTTTAATTTTTATGATTTTTTTATTGCTTCTTACTTTGCAAAATATGGTCCATGATAATAAAGTGAAGCAGAATACATTTGTGTATCATGTGGAAATTCAAAACATTATTTAATCAATAAAAAATTAAATATTTACTAGACTGGAAATAGATATGGTCATTTATTGACCCAGGATACCAAACGAATAATCATTTTAAACCACAAAAATTCTTTTAAAATTTTTTTCAAGATACTTATTCAAATGTTTCCCTTTCATAAATTTAAATAATTAAATTGTTTACAGCTGAGTAAACAACAGTGATTAAAAATACTACGTAGGGATCTCTAGAGAATAAGAATATGAAAGGGTGGTGGTGAAAATAGTCAGAGTTGATATTTTAATTATTTATTAGATATTTCTTCATCAATTCCACATTGTTAATTTTTTATAGTTTTAAAGTATTTTTAAAACAAATTCTATCTCATTAATATTAAATAATTAATGTTTGTAAATATGAGTAAAGGAACTTAGTTAATTGTAAGCCTACAACAATTAAAAATACAGTACAGTGCTCCCTAGTAATACTCATTACATAAATATGAGTGTCAATGAATATCAAAAGTAATACAGCATGTCATTTCACATTTTTAAACATGTCTGTCATTAGTATGAGTCAACAAAATAGAGAATTATATGAAATTTCTACTGACTGTTGCCTTTGACAGAATAGATTAGTTGGTTAGAAAGATGCCTTAAAATTTAATATTCAAGCTTCTAAAAATGTGAGTTCAACTTCTATGCTAATACTGCCATTGGTCAGGCCAGAAAAACCTGAACAAATGTGGAGAATAATACCTCTCAAAATATTTGGAAGTCTACTAATCTATGTTGTTTATTTGTGTGTTATTACTACTTGTTGTTTATATTTGCAAAGTTTAAATAAAGTTTAAAATCATCTAAACATTCAAAATTTAATGATAGATGATGAAAACAGTCCAACATATTATTGCATTTAATATTCCGTCATCACAAACCTTCAGAAAAATACAATAAATTTTATCTTTAAGCTTACACAATCTATTCTATCTCAAAAATACAATATCCAGTAGGTTGTGTCCGTTGTTGGAGGGATATCATTCAATGATATACATTAGTCAGTATTTTTTAACAATGGACATTAATCTTTTTAATCAAAACCAACTTTAGAGATATTTCAACCAATAGCATTCCATATAGTAAATGAACTCCATCTGTCATTATGAGAAAACGTCAATTAAATTTACATTACTTTTGTTTCCATTATCCTTTTTCCCATTTTTTTATTATTTTAAATCAACTGTCTGATAATAATCATAATAGGCAATACATCTAAGGGCAGTAATATGTAATAAGACTGTGGAGAAAATGAAAAAAAAAAAAAAACAATTTTATTATGAATCAAAATTTAGTTTCAAAAAGGAAATTTTATTGATAAAATGCTTTTGGTAGAAATAACTTGATACTAAAAGAAAAGATGCCTATGTGTTTGAAAAGGAAAGTTTTTAATATATGTGTTTTACCAGTTCTTACTTATGAATCTGAGACGTGAACACTTAATAGAAGAGCAATACAGAGACTTCAGACCACAAGAAGTATGGAGAGATGCATGTTGGGAGTAACAAGAAGAGATCAAAACACTATATGGGTAAGAGAACAAACAGGTGTTACTGACCTCATTAAAAAAATTAAAAGACTGAAGTGGAGTTGGGCTGGACATATTGCTAGAAGAGATGATAATAGATGGACAACTGAAATCTTAAACTGGATTCCAAGAGATTGTAAAAGACCCAGAAAGAGACCACATGTGAGATGAATGGATGAAATAAGAAAATGTGCAGAGGTATTGTGGAGAAGAGAAGCTAAAGATCAGAGGAGATGGCTTGAACTTGGAGAGACCTTCATCCTGCAGTGGATTGATAATGGTTGTTGATGATGATGATGATATTACAATAAAAATGAAAAATAAAAACTCTATAAAAGATTAGTCATATTTATAATTTGGTAGAATTAGAAGAAGAAAAAACCATACATATTGCTAAACATACAAAATTGTAATCACTTTACAAGCCATTAAAAAAAAGATCTGAGAAATTATAGTTAGAATAACTCACTATAGGTTTGAGCACTGATGGTTAAATGACCTTGTAGCTACAAATATCTTTATAGGAGTAATTTTTTGTTCTCTGTCTTTAATTGTATTTACTTTGTAATTGCGTTGATGTGTGTTCTTGCATCACTGTTGTAAAGAAATAATTATCTTGTGCACCACAGAGCTTAAAGTATAACTGTGATGATTCTAATATCTGCAAAACAAGCTTTTGGGAATGAATTAACGATCGTTAATGAATCAAAATTTAGAACAAAAAACAAGTAAACGTTTCAAATGAAAACATTGCCTGTAGCTGATTTAATGATATTTATTTTGAGATATATATAAATTATTTAAATTATTAAAATCATCTGAATTTCATAAGTTGTTTTCTGTATAAAATCGACATAGTAACGAAAATTTGTTTTTCTTTTGGTTATGTTTATACTCCGTTAACCAAAGTGTTATGTCATAATAAATAATGCTGAAATGTGAATTCAAGTTCTAATTTTCATATTTAACTCTATGAAAGTCACACTTGATCTGAGAGATATAAATGAGCTCTCTTATTAAATATTGTTACATACTTTGACTGTTTAGGGTCATGATTGACTGTGGTTTTGTACATCATTAATGTTAAATAATATCATTTAAGCCATATGTTTGATAATAATATATTTCATTAGAATATGTAATATTCAATAGTAAAGTGTATCTGAAGGATACCATGAACTCAGAAGTGAATGTCATTGCGGTTGTGCAAATAATTTCTAGATTGTAATTGAAAATAAAAACTAAATAATTCATTTTATTGTATAAATGTAATAATGTCAAAGCTTCACAGCTTTCATTTTTTATTTTGCATTTCAATGCATTCTAATAATGAATGTATTGTTTTGATATTCCTATAAGGTCTGCTACAATTTTTTATGTGCGACCTCTAGTGGACTAAATTTGGCATTTCTTATTTTGTTTTTCTTATTTTAACTATTGCTTATCAAAGTCAAATATCCAAACAAATTGAATTATCAATTATGCAAGATTTTTTTAATTTTAAAATTATAATCATTCTAATATATATGTATTGTATGTAAATGGTCAAATAACCATACCAAAGGTTATGTTATTTCAGCAATGACCTCTGGGAATAAATATAAAAATTTGGACTTCAACCACCATGACTCAAAAAATATATTCAGAGATCTTTGCTAAAAAAAGCATAACGTTTGGGAAGGTAATTAGAAAATTTTGTATTTAAATTTTCAGCTAGCGATATGCACTTTCTTATGCATTGTATGCATATATTGTAAAATCATTAAAACCTGTCAACACTTAGATAGTCCCAATATCAATAACAATCAACAATATCAATCTGTTGTCAAGGCAATCTCCTTTTAACAATAAAGGTGAACCCTCCCCTTTTATGGTCCAATATATTGTAACTGATAGAATTGTGCAACGCTTATGAAAATTGCTTGAGAAGCCATCACAGACAAATATTTTCTTATTTTACAACCTGCTAAGGTCAGGGATAAATATGACTCTCAACTATTTCACATAAGTTATTGATTGTAATTAATGATGACAAACTGCCAAATATAATGAAACACACACAATTTATTTAGATATATACAAAAGAACATATATTGGTGCTACTTTACTTAATTGATTTATAAATTAATTCATGGCAAATAAACCTTTCTAAATCTGATTAGTATTAATTTAATTTACATTATGCACAGTTATGGTATATGGTATGCTTAAATGTTTGAAACAATCGATATTTGATTAGAATACTGTTAATGTTAATTGTTTGAATGGATTCCAATCTCCTGCATAGAAACCTAACCACCCTCATCTATTATCATCCCTGTTCTAAGACTGAACAATTCAGCCACATGAGGATAATACATGACTATTAACTAAGAACAATCTTACTAATATCTTACTAAATGACTGCTATGATCAATTCCAGGCCATGACATTAGCAAGCAATAAAATAATAAAATATTTGTTAAATACAGGAAATCACATCTGTATTACAGTCGTTTCTGAACAAGAACCATTCCATTATAAATTATATGCATATGATAGGAATTAATCTTCTATCACATATCTCTTCTTAAGAGTATTTGACACCATGTATATTAGTGACCAGCAGTTGCTAATGTATCACTACAAGATGGATAAAATAAAATAGATAATATATAATATAAATTGCTCATGTACTGCACATCACTGTTTAAACAAATTAATAACTGTAAGGGAAAAGCAATTTACAAATGATGTTACAAGCATCTGTATTAATGTATTACTTAAGAATGAGTTTCAGATTTAACAAGCACAACCTGAATTGAAGGTTAACAGTGACTCATTTCTATCTATTATATCACCTCAAAACACAACAATAGTTTGCTCAAACTGATATCTATTTAATATAACCTTAATCTACCTTGTCTATGCAGCATGATTTGAAATCCATTCATAATCTATTAACTTACTGCTTTAACATATTATTTATCATTAAATACAATGGAAATAACTGATTTGATTAACATACAACTGTCTAATAGCTTGGGCAAAGATTGTGAATACAAGCTAATTGCCATTTATAAAATAATTTTATACAATTATTGCTGACTAAATTTGTGACATGATAAATAGAACAAATTACAGTCGCTTGCCATACCTGCTCATAAACAGATTAAATAAATAAGTATTTACTAACATATTTCATTAGATAGGTGATAATAATTAACTAAAGATTAGATTAAAGTTTATATCTATTCTTTCAGATCTAAAGATTACATTAAGTCTTTAGGTATTGGTTTATTGTGCAGCGATTCCATTAAACCATAGCTATGATGGCAGTAGGTTTAAATGCTGTATATTTCATCTTCCCCATTTTGTAAAACTCTTTTGTTACTCCTAATTTCAGTTTATACTACAAATCTCTTTCATTGTGTTTCAATTTGTTGCGTTTCCAACATCAAATCTTTTTTTATCTTACTTTCTATTTACAGAATTTTTTATCAGTACTAAACAGTTTACTGATAAAGTTTAATATGTCTCACTTTAAATCTTTGCCTCCTTTAATCAACCATTTGATGTCTAAGGATTAATATATTTCAGAAATCACAAACATCCATCTGCAATTCATCAGTTGATTAATTATTTTATAATGCTAAACTCTTCTGAGATTTTTTCCCCATTTACTAATTTTTATATATATTTTTTTATAATGATCTATTTTCTATTAATATTTATTAAATTATTACAATAAAATTTATAATTGACCATCTTCCTATACTCATAACTTTGCCAGCATCCAGAGCAAATAAATATATAAAATGATTATTGCTAATTATTGATTAAGTTAGAGATTATCCTATCATTTCAATAACTGATATAAATTTTAAACCTACCTCCCGATTAATATATTTGTTTTATTTATTTAATTTTTTACCATAATCACGTGATTACAATTTTCATAATACGTACAAATTGTAGATTTTTATCACTTTCAGCTATTTCTGTTTTTAGTTGTTTTTTCTCTCTCAATAATATATATATATCATGAATAATTTTAATATTAAAACTGGCTTTTTTTATCATCTAAAAAGATAAAAATGAATAATAGTTTTGAGCTTCTTATAAAATAATTGATTAAATCTATATGGACAATGTCAGTTGAGTCACTTCCCCAAAACTTATATTGTATCGAAATTCAATAAAAGAAAATATAATTATAATTATTAATCTTTTTGATCAAAACTACCAATTGAATTAAATTAATAAATTTAATTTTTTTTTGGTTTAATTTATGAAAAATCAGTGTTCCGAAATTAATTTTTTAAAAAAGAAAAAGCACGTGATCTAATAAATGCCCCCTCCCCCCCGCCCTCAACCTCAGTCGTATTTCGAAAAATCTATATTTTTTCCTCTCGCACGTTCAATACTATAAACTTGTAATTTAAATGATAAATTCTGCATAATTATTAGTAATTAAAAATCCGAAAGAATTAAGCATTTGGAAAACCGAAATAAGAGTCCAACTAAAGTAAATAGTTGTTTTTGAAACATTTAGTATTAGTGGTAAAATGGAGTTAGTTCTAACTAAATTCTAAAATATCAAGTTGCGAAATTATGTAATGTTCCAATTTGAAATGGCACGTTGAGCTTATTACTTATAGTCAATTAATGAAATTAATTTTCTTTTTCCTTGTTTTTCACAGCTGAAAATCAATTCTGAATTCATTATTTTTAATACACTCTTTCAGCCCTATATATTTAGTATCTACTTTTTTAATATTTACGTATTAGTCCGACAGTGACATTTCACACACATATTAGTCAGGCGATAGATATTAAGAGAACGCATTTTGTACACGGAGAAAATTATACACTTATATTATAATAAGGCACAAACAAATGTGTAAATAAAATCAAGAATTGGTAATCGAGAGGTTAGCACAGCTGTCTTACAAGCAGTTGTCCCGTGTTAGCGGGTTCGCTTCCGGCTGATGCTATGACACATGAAAAAAAAAAAGCAAATTAAACATATGTATAATAATATTCTAAAAAACGAAAACAAATGATTTTTTAAAGTGAATATTGGATAATAAACCAACATTTTGACTAACAACCTTGACCGGGGTATTGTGTAATATTTACTTGAAAAATTGTTTTCATCTTTAGAAGATTGGAAATGTGTTTAATTCGTTGTTTATTTACACATTTATTTGGGCTGATGTTTTTCATCGTCGTCGAACTAGTACGTAAGTACCCTGTTTTGATTACAAAATACTAGAAACTACATGATTACTATTTCAGTTAATCTTACACCAATCATATTTAAGATCTTTGTTATTTCATCAAAAAAATAATAATAATAATTTGAGCTATTTTTATTTCAAGGATTTTGTTACATTATTTTATTTACAACGGATTTATTTTCAATTTGCAGTTGAATTGCTAAATATTGTTTTAGAAAATTCAGACTTAATTTATCCATTTCCAAATACATTCAACTCGTGATAATAAAACATAAGTTAGTTCTAATAGAAAATATTATGAATGATATTTTTTCAGCTCTTTGCTTTAGAAATTGCTAAATGATCTGTGACAATATATATATAACACAGGAATTAAACACGTGATTTTTAAAATTTATGATATCGACTTTATGTTGAGTCTGTAATAAATTAATCAATTTTACCAAAGGCAACATTCAGAGGGAGTTTTATATGACTATTTTAAATAAATCGTCTGACTTTTCACTTTTCTTTTTCTTGTTAACAACAAAGATAATGAGTAATTTCCTAAGGTTCTAGATTAACACCATAGATTTAATTTTGGATGATTTTTTTGTTCATATGATATGAACACAGCTTTTCTTCTCTTCCCAATAATCATGCGGGTTTTTAATCTAATATGTGTTTATTAAAATATGCACATATTCCCACTTTAGATTGTTTTTTCTCTATAATCATTACCTTGTCATATTTAATTATTTTTGGTGGATCAGATATAGTTTCATCAATGTAAAGCAGTGTTTCTTTTTCAAAAGTTAAATTTTATACTTTATACTATTTAAGTATATCTGATGGGACTGCTAATTTCACTAATGTATATCCACCCACATTTACATGGTATTGAATAAAAACAGTGCTTATTATTCAGAATTTCATTTTAAGGTATTATAGAGATTAAACTGTTTTAGTATAATTTTGAGTGTATGTATAATAAAAGTAATGCTTTATTATTCAGAAATTTTCATGTTTTTCTTCCCCTGGATATCAAGATATTTTGATGTCACTTTGATTAAAGATTTTCTTTAGTTTGTCTGATATCTCTGCTATGAGTAGATATACTATAATATCTATGATTATTTTCTTTTGGTGTTTCTTTTTTGGTTTATTTAAAAATATTTTAATGATACCTAATGGATAATCATTCTTCATGACAATTTGTTAAATGTTAGACATTTTGCCCCTTAAGACATTAAATTCTGAACAAATTTGTTTGGCTTTTTTTCAATGTGTTTGTATAGTGGCAAACTCTCCTTACAGTAGTGCCATCCAGTGGAAACATTAGCAATCATTAGATGTGAGAAGGTTTGTGTGTAAAATTCCTAACTAATGTCTACTCATTCAATATCTCCAGACTGGTTTCTGTGGCTTTCATCTGTTAGGAGCCTTAGATCTGAGAGCACTGTACTTAGAACTTAAGATCTAATGCAGCCCTTGAGCAGCTGCCTTTTATGAGCAGCTGCCTTTTATGTATTTAGTTAACTATAATCCTATGAGTGCAAGATGAAAACACATTAATGTTCTCAATCCAAGCTCTGTTTTTAAGTGTTATAGCACCGGCCGGGATGCGAACCCGCAATGCAGGCAACTGCCTGCAAGTGCAAGGCAGTCGCGCTGACCTCTCGACCACCAATGCAAGACCAATCCAAACTCTTTTGCTTGTATAGTCATAGAGATCTGAGCCCAGTTCCTTATCTATATATTTCGGTGTGTTTAGCATTTTAAAACCATGGTCACCATCATTCTGTAGGCAGGATTGAAAACCCCTAAACATCACAGGATCACCATTTCCTGTCCTTAAACAAGCTGTTAAAACAGTATAGCACACTCTCCATACATTAATTTTATGCAGTGCAAGTTCAGTGGATGAGGATTTTATGCACAAACCTTCTTGCATTCATTGATTACTAAAGTTTGTACTGCAGGACATTTGATATGGAAAGTTTGCTACTGTTTAACAGTTTGGGTAAGCAAAGGAAATGGTGATCATGTGATGTTTTTACTTTTTGGGGTTGATTGGGAGTAAATATTAAGGATTTATTTTTGTATGGGAGTTTTCTGCAAGCAGTGATGTTGTTTTGACTATAATGAAGTATTATCATAAGATTGCATCTAAGAATATCATTTTGTTTTTTGTTCTAGTTCTCATGTGTAGTTTTTTTTTTCATGTGTCAAAGCATCAGCTGGAAAACGAACCTGCAAACCCAGGACAACTGCTTGTAAGACAGCTGTGCTGACCAATCAGCCACCAACTCTTGACTTCTATTGTGTAGTTAATTGAAAGAATAATGCTAGTGATTTGTGTTGAGAATGTCAACAATAGTGCTTCACCATGTGAACATACAATGGATGCATTATTGAT
This sequence comes from Epiperipatus broadwayi, assembly GCA_028023455.1. Lineage (NCBI taxonomy): Eukaryota > Metazoa > Onychophora > Udeonychophora > Euonychophora > Peripatidae > Epiperipatus > Epiperipatus broadwayi. The sequence continues at coordinate 1,731,211 of JAQFVV010012513.1, forward strand.
GTAACTAATAAAGATTCTTTAGTGATAATGGATTATTATTTATGTCTGTGACTTTACACTCTACCATATAAATGTTATTAGTCAAAAATAATAATGGTGAGTTCATAACATTACCGAGATTTTGATATGATGTTATTATGCAGATGAGAGCACGTTCACCAGAAAATGTGTTTATCAGAGATCATTTATCTTTTCCACATGTATGTGGTCTTGTGTATTCATTGCATAAGATGGAGTGGGTGGCTTAAAGGAACTTGAAAGTCTGAGTTCAAATACACTCTAATTACATTTAGTACAATTGTAGAATGTCAGACCTTGTAGCATATTATCCTGAGATTAAATCCAGTAATGACACTTCTGATGTTTAAACCTCTAATAAACTACAAGTTAATAAAGTCATTTGATTATTTAATATTAATAGTTTTATAAATACTATTTAAATATTTTCTAATAATCTACAAAACTTTTAATAGCATACTGAGCCAATAACGTTAGCTGTAATGATGAATTAGTTGTAGTAAATTTAGAACATTTATTATTCAAACTCCATATTGAGGACTTTTTAAACTATATTAACAAAAATCCTTATCAAAGTTATAAAATTTCTTTAACATATTGTAAATCAATACATTACACATTACTGTGATTACTGAGATGTTTAGATACAGGAATTTGATACCACTATCCCTTTTGAAAAATAAAGTTTGTTTATAAAGGGCATCATAAAGATAGGGATTGTGGCTATGAAATGAGAAAAGGTCTTAGAAAAACGAAAATATTTAAAAACTGCTTTATATAGTGCAATGACTGCCTATTTTTCTTAAAAAGGGATAGAAACCACTTATTCCATATATGCAGTAGTGTGTTGAAAGAATCTGAGAAGTGTCCATGGAAATTTAAATTAAGGTTTTTTTATACCTTAGTTAATCTGAAAGGTGAATATTAATTTGCAAAATGCATACATAGTAAGAGAGGTTACAATGCAGCGATGTGATAGAGTTGACATAGAGAGAGAGAAAAAAATTTCAAAATTTAGTGATGATTTTTATCAAATAACTTTCTTAATTAGGATTAACAGTTAATCAATTTTGAGACTGGAAGCTTAATCAGAACTTGTAGAATATTATCAATTCGATAGGATATGTGTTTAAATGTGAGAAGTTTAAAATAAATTGAGTCAAAGAATCAGTCACCAATGATAAACCATGTCCATAATTATAAATGGTTACTACTCAATTAATTTGCTGTCCAATTTTCCATAAGTAAAACTCTTAACATACATATAAGATAGACATCTTATTATTAGTAAGAAAAATGGAACAAAAAAAAATCAGATGACCTAATGAATATTTTGTTTCCTTGTACTGTTTATTTTTATGGAGAACCCTGTGTCATTTGGTACAGTTGGTAGAGCATATGACTCAGGATTGGGAGATTCCAGGATTGATTCTGGCATTTACAAGTTTGGTACTGAAACCTGTTATGAAAACTTCTAAATAATTGGGAGGTTCTGGGATTGATTCTGGAATTCACAGGTCTGGGATCTGAACCTCTTATGAAAAGTCCTAAGTGTAATAAAGAAGTTCCAGGATTGATTCTGACATTTACAGGTCTGACACTCAAACCTCTTATGAATTCCTAAGTAATAAAGTCATAAACCTGTTTTTTTCATTGAGATATTTTATAATTCAAATAGAGCTACTATAAAAATATAATTATATAAATAAATATATTATCATCATCATTCACAATTTTCCGCTATTATCAATCCACTGCAGGATGGTGTCTCAAATTTACTCCAGTTTCTCTAAACTCTAGGCTCTTTTCTCTGCAATACACAGCAATCTTTCTTACTTCACCCATCTGTGTCACATATATAATATCTTTCCAAGCCTTTTACAGTTACTTCAGATCCAGTTTAAGGCTTGAACTGTCAGTATATTATCATCCTTTTTGGCAATATGCCCTCACCAGTTTTGTTTCAGTTTTTAAAATTTTTTTAGGGATATCAAATGAAAGCAATAAATTAGGATTGGAGATTAATATTAAAAAAATCTAAAGTAAATGTTCAATGGATTTTCTCAGAAGATAAAAGTAAAGATTGATAAACATGAATTAGAAATTACAAATTACAAATATCTTCATAAGAGTATTAATACAGATAGAAACACAATGAATGAAATTAATTATAGAATTAAACTTGGATAGAATGGCTTTGATAGAAATCACTTTATATTAATAGGAAATATGCCTTTGTGTTTAAAAGAAAAGATTTTAGAATAGATGTTTGACCAGTTCTTACATATACAATTGACTTAATGAATTATATTATTCCATGGGTTTTTCATTTGATAATGAAAGGAAATTAAAAGATTGTATCCACGTAAATAGGGATAACATGTTGCCAGAAACTATCAATTACTACAAATTGACAACCTATGTAGGATAATACACAGAGTTAAAACTCTCCATACAGTAGTGCCACTCAGTGCATGTCAGAGTAATCAATGGATGTAGGAAGGTTTGTGTATAAAATGCCTCTGTGTAAACAGCTTGTGTAAGCATGAAGAATGGTGATTATGTTATGCTCTTTAGAATAAACTAGTTTTCTCCATTAACCTATAATAGTTCTTTTGTTGGAGCTTATTGAAGTAAACCACTGTTCCTTTAGGCTCTGAATAAATAACACTCTTTTGATAAAGAGTAAAAAATAGAAAAGATTCATGTATTAATAGTCACTTATGCAAAGATGGAGACTACACCTTACCTTTAATGATCTTGGTTTAATAATCAAACAGAAATTAGTAATTGTAAACATTAAAGTAGCACATATAGTGTGTGCATATTGTTAATGGTAAGAGGTATTTGTTATATCTATTTGGATTATTGTGAAATATTTGTATTATATTTATTGTTTTTTTTATGTATGTTTTAGTTGTCATTTGATAAAGACTATAAAAAAATGTAATCAAAATGTCAAGTGTTATTTATTTGTTTTATAATAGTTCATATATTTTTTTTCTACAGAACAGGCTTTTTCATACCTACACTTATGTATTTAATATATAGGGAGTTTGAACTCAGACTTTTACATGAACCTCAACCATCCATTCTATCTCATACTGCTGATACACTTGATCACACACATGTTGAAAAGATAAATAATCACCAATACATATTTCATGCTAAAGAAGCACTCATCAGTTGGTACAGATTATCATCACACATATGTACAATCAAAGCTCAGCTTATATTAAGATAGCCAATCTTCATACTTCAATGGACAGGCTTCAAACTACTCCATCCCACAACTTTTTAGCCATCCATTTCTTTGAAAATCTGATGATGGATGTGTTTCATTTATATATTGAAATTAATGGGCTATTTTTAAAATATAAGACTGTGTATGTTAGTTTTGATTTACTTTATTTGTAATTAATTGGGGTAAACTACTATACCCCTCAAATTATGATTGAATAATACTTTGTTGACAAAGAATCAAGACTAGAATAGATCCAAATGGATACACCTAACCTATTCTTATAGTTTTTGATGTTTTGGAAAGACAGACTGAATTGAATGCAATAGCCAGAAGCAAGCATGACTTTAATAATTATTAAATTATTATTTAATTAATTGAAGATGGTGACAACTGTTTTTAATGATTTTGTTTTAATAATTAAACAGAAGTTAATAATTGTATTACATATGTTGTTAAATGATTTATCACTTAGGATGTTATATCAGGTTCAAACTAAATGTAACAGAGCTGAGATTAAATCCATACATTTTTAGCTTTCCATTCTATTATTCTACACTATCCTGTAATATGATGGGTAGTAGGCTATGTAAATAGTCATTTTATAAATTATCTTTAGCAATATTGATAATGAACTTTATTAATGACACATATATAATAAACTAACATCAGTAAGATTTTATAGTTAATAATGTGACATATTATTTGAAGTGTATATTGGAAAGATAAACAATATAGTTATGGATAAACGTACTATTTTTTACTTTGTTTTTACCATTTATTAATATATTCAGGAAATAATGTTTGTCAGAGTTTAGACATTTAGGTTATATATATATATATAGGTACTTAAGTAGAATCTCTACTGGAAACTTGCCAGCTGTTTTATTGTAAATGATTCATTTGCAGGGGCTTCCAGCAAACAATATGGCTGACTCTAAGTTATCCTATATTTACTTTTTTTTATTTATTAAAATGATACAGAAACACAAAAAACAAAGATTGTAATTATTTTTTTAAATGTAAATGCAATAAAGAAAAAAAAAACATGACTATGTAAACTATAACAAATATTTATGTGTCCACAGACATCACTTTTTTGGGCGGGAACTATCTCGTAATTCTGAAAATATTCCACTGTATCTTGTTCTGTCGAAGGAAGATTCCAAATTTTAATCATATTTCCAAAAAATGATAAGGCAAAAAAGGAATGTTAAAAAAAATCAATATTTTTTGTTATCGAATGTTAAAGAAATCATGATAATTTTAGCGACATGTTAGCTGTTCACTTTGCCACATGTTAAGTGTTCATCACATGTTAACGTTTGGACATTATGTTGAGAATGGAATTTATTAAAAACATGTATTTGAATTTTTTAAATTAACATTCAATTTAGAATACATTTGTTAATATTTTTTTTTAAGTTAACAAGCTATCCAGGCCCAAGAAAATTATTTCGAGAAATAAATGTTATATATTAAATGTTATATTATTAAATTAAGTCATGTGATATCTGACTTGATTTGTTTATCATTCGAGAAATAAGATATAAACAAATACTTCGACACTAAAAATGGATTATTTAAAATAAAAGACCTGGTTATGGCAGAAATTCTACATCATCATCATCATCAACCATTATCAAGCCATTGCAGGATGAAGGTCTCTTCAAATTCAATCCATCTTCTCCGATCTTTAGCTTCTCTTTTCCAGATCACCCCTGCACACTTTCTCATCTCATCCATCTCACACGTGGTCTCTTTCTGGGTCTTTTACAATCTCTTGGAATCCAGTTTGAGACTTATATAAGTACTTATATATATATATATAACATGTAGATAGTGACATGTTAGAATATTTTCATCATATAGTCGAAATAGAAATTATTACAATTTAACTTAGAAATGTACAAAATTCTGCACTCGAATTGGACACTATCCACCTCAAATCAATCTTTATCACCAATCACTTATTATGGTATAAATTATGATATCAATGCTAGCCTAGAGATAAAAATACACCCAATCAAAGATTGATGTAAATAGTTTTTTAATTAAACATATACGCACTGAATAATTAATTCAATTGCATCTCTCTTTATAATAATAATTATTACTAATTATCTAATAGACTAGAGATTATCATATCAATCCTAGACAGCTATAAACTTTACATTCATTTTATGTTTATCAGTTTTTTAAATTAAATGTAAATATATAAAATAAATAATCGAATTTCATCTTTTAAAATATTTTCTTTTTTTGTACATATACTTAAAACTTATTCTCCATCACATTCCTGAAACATATAAATAAAGATATCTTAAAAAAAGATAAATAACTCTCAAGAAGCACTTCATGTGAATAAGCATTTTTTTTTGCTGGGTCAGGTCACAATTTCTTATATATCTTCATCATATCCTAAGTATCCATCAATATCAAATTAGTGCAATTTAATTTACAAGTGTCAATTTTTTTTGTGTTCAAAACTTTGACATCATCCACTTCAGATAAATACAGTTATGATGGATACTAATGATTTATCAGTCTAGAAATTATCTTAAAATTTCTAACACAAATATAAATTTCAAACTTGATTAAAATTTAAAACCAAATTAAGGAATTGATATGTGTGTTTTTCAAATAAATATAATTTAGTGGAATAATTAATCCATCATCTTATTAAATGTTTTTTTTTTAAATTCAAACTAGATTTATACTTTTACAAATACTTTGAAATGTTAGTATATCACACAGAGTAATATTTAATGTCATTCTATATGTTGTTACTAATAGTTGAAGTGTTTCAATCTAACATATCTTTCTACTAACAAGTGAAGTGTTCTATATTTAAATGTGCATTTCTATTACAAGTTGGAGTACCTAAAAAAAATATAAATGAAAGTTTTAGTTTTTCTAAAAATATTTAACATATTCATTTTATTATTGGAATAATCGGATATATAATCACAAGCAAAACGTCTGTTTTCTAAGTAACTTAAAATAATAATTTTATAGATCCTTAAAAACTAAAAATACTGTTTAGATGAAAAAAAAGTCACAAATTCTTTGAGGATTTTGGCATTGAGGTATATTTTATATGCTGGAAAATAAAACAATATATATTTTAGGAAGGCCATATGTTTCCTAAAGTTCCCAAATTTTTTCATAAATGTTTGATATAACATACTTTTAAAATATAGTGTATTGATAATCAATTAATTATAAAATTACGCTAGTAATACAATAGTCACATAGACAAATGAATAACTGCTGAAACTTATATTAATAATTATAAATTATATAAGAAGTAATGATTAAATTCTCCACCTGCCTTCCATCTAATATAATTATAATTGTATATATGACCAGAAATGTATTTATATTATATAACAATATCTACTTGATTTTCATTATTTACTAGATTTCAGGCAATAACGAACTACTGCATATAACTTATAATTGTCTAGAGGGAGGAAGTGTTTGATTCCTAAGTTTAATCATATTAATTTTATTGGAAAAAAGGAATTGATGCTTAGAAGTGAGATAGAAGATAAAAGACAAAACCACAGGTTAAATATATTTATGATTCCTTTTTTTGAAAAGTATCCTCTTTATAGTGTTAATTAGAGCATACATATATAAGTATAATAAAACAATCCACTAGAATAAAACTACAAAAATTTTCAAAAAATGCCTATATAAAATTGAAGATTAATATCTTTTTCTATAGCCAGCTTCGACGTATTCCGCCATCTTAAGTAGAAATACGTTAATATTTAAATATTATTAAACTCTCAGATTATTATAGAAAAAGTATTTTTATAAACAAATTAAAAGATAAATATTGCCTGCAGGGTGCTGTGTCCTAGAATAGTGTCATCTAATCTTAAAGGATTTGTTATTTTAGTATTGATATATGATTCAAAAATAATAGATATAAGATTATGACTCAGATCAATAAAATGAAAAAAATATGTAATAAATATTTTGTGTTATAAAAAAAAACATGTGAAAATGAAACAGATCAGTCGGTTATATAAATCCAATTCATTTTTTTTTTTTAAATGACCCGAGTATCAAATCAACAAATGCTGAAAGAATAAATGATATCACTCTTTCTTTTATTAGTTTATCTACATTACATAACTCATTGGAAGATATTATTATTTATGGTTCAGTTATATATATATATATATATTGTTTATACTAAACTTAGTGTAAATGAAAGGTATTTGAACTCAGATTTTCAAGCTCCTTACAGCTATCTATTCCATTTAATACAACCGATATCCATCACTACCATAAATGATTTCCAATATACATATTTCATGCTAAACTATCAGTTGTTTTTGCAAATAATGCTTCAGCGCTGCAGGAAATGTTACAGGAATTATCAGATGAAATTAGAAACTTAGGACTAAAGATAAATGTTAAAAAGACTAAAGTAATGATTAATAGATTTTCTCAAAATATGAAAATAAAGATTGATTATGATGAATTAGAAGAAGTTAACAGTTACAAATACCTTGGTCAGATTATTAATACAGATGGAAACATAATGAGGAAATTAATCATAGAATTAAACTTGGTTGGAGTGCTTTTGGTAGAAATAACTTGATACTAAAAGGAAATATGCCTATGTTTTTGAAAAGGAAGGTTTTTAACAAATGTGTTTTACCAGTTCTTACTTATGAATCTGAGACTTGGACACTTAATAGAAGAGCAATACAGAGACTTCAGGCCACTCAAAGAAGTATAGAGAGATGTATGTTGGGAGTAACAAGAAGAGATCAAAAACGTAATGTATGGGTAAGAGAACAAACAGGTGTTACTGACCTCATTGAAAAAATTAAAAGATTGAAGTGGAGTTGGACTGGACATATTGCTATAAGAGATGATAATAGATGGACAATTGAAATTTTAAACTGGATTCCAAGAGATTGTAAAAGACACAGAAAGAGACCACATGTGAGATGGATGGATGAAATAAGAAAATGTGCAGGCATGATGTGGAGAAGAGAAGCTAAAGATCGGAGAAGATGGATTAAACTTGGAGAGACCATCCTGCAGTGGATTGATAATGGTTGATAATGATATATATATATATATATAAAGTTGTAATTGCAATTTTAAAGTTATAATTTAGTTGTTATTAATCTACTTTTATAACAGGTAATATGTACCTGTTAAATGTAGTTTATTTAAACTTCTTTGAGAATAATTTCACTCTTTGTTGTCAAATTGCATTCTTTAGTGTTTATATAAATCTATTAGACCATAAAGGTGAATTCCCAACTTTATTCTTTCAGGAAGATTCGCTTGATTACAGATTTAAATTGCTGATTGCTATTGCTATTGATAATATTTAAGTGTTGACTACTTCCAAGTATATATAATAAAATACCTCTAGTGTTCAATATAAAAATAACATTTGAGATTAAAACCCATAACACTGTATATTATATATTTAAAATACTCTCAAACCAAGCATAAGATAAAATTTACCAAGAATAATGATCATTTTTTTTTAGTACTACATTTATATATACAGAAGGTTGGCAATGCTTACACTAAAATATCTCTCAGGCTTGTAAGTAATATTTACTAAGGCAATAAACCTAAAGCATGTGCGGTTGAAAATGCGAAAGTAGGGACCTCTACAGGTCTTAACCACAAGCTTACACATTGGAAGAAAAGAGGGGAACCAGTAAATCAATTGAAACATATTTATATACAATGTTGTAATGGATTGATTTAAATATTCATTCTTTCTAGCCAAAATGTTTTAACCAACCTTCTTTATATATAAATGGATTGCAAGAATAAACAGCCACTTTATTTTCGATAAATTTTGATTTGTGCTTGGTTAGAGAGTATTTTATGATTTATTGTACAATGTTATGGGTTTTAATCTCGAATGTTTTATATATATTTATAGGTATAAAAAAAGGACATATTTTTTTTAACATGATGTTAATAAACATTTCAGTACACACATCTTTATTTAGTGGTTTGTCCAGTTAATACAAAATGACTGCTTCTATTAGCTGTTTCAAATTTATTTAGAAATCGTTATAATTATAAATTTATTTAAATGCACATTGATTACGTAAATAATATTCATTAAGGCTGTAGCCTCAAACACATGCGTATAAAATGCAATAGTAGGGACCTCTACGGGTCTTAAAATAGAAAGTAGGTTGAAGTAAAGAAGGGTTCCCCTCTTTTCTTCCAATGAGTAAGCTTGTGGTTTTAAGACCTGTAGAGGTCCCTACTATCGCATTATATACGCATATGCTTGAGGCTACAGCCTTAATGAATATTATTTAGAAATCGTTAATAAATTTGAAAATAAAAGTAATATCCACTACTCTTCATATTCAGAGGGTATATCACTTGTAATGGAACATGCAATGTAATGTTGTGATTGCTTAGTAGAAACATTTTTTGTTGGACAAGATTGACTCTTAGAGTGATATATCACTTTCTTTTTTTCCTCTTCTACCACCTATAGGGTTGACATCTTTGATTGTATAGGTTGACATCTTTGATTGTGCTTGACATTAATATTGCTGATAGATGCATTACGCCTTTTAAATGATTGCTGGCCTACCATGGGGGACTAATTTTCTTCATTTGTTTATGATAACTCATATCCAATGTATTCAGGAACACATCAACCTCTTCAATTGTCTTCCTACCTGTACTGATGACCATCTGTTTTATCTCAAATGGTAAATTATGCCTTATTATTCTAATGATGGCTTTCAGTGATTCTGCATGCAGATAACACTCATAATTTGACAACTTTTCTTTTATAGAACTGGGTACAGGTATTACATCCTTAAATACAGAATTTATCCTGCATGATCTGATACTTAATAATCTCCTGTCTCTCTTCTGAACAAAAATTATTTCAAATTTGTTTCCTATATTCTGAATAAGTGGTTGGTTTAATTATTACTAAATTGCATCAGTCTTTAATGGGTCTGCTTACATGGGTATATGCAATGTACTTGTTTTTTTTTACCAGCTGATTCAAATCAAAATAGTTTTCTAGGATATGCAGATGTTTCATTGGTGTTTCTCCTGCATCTCCTCTGAAAATTTGGACTTTTATAAATTAATTAATATAATTAAAATTCTCACAATGTTGATATTGCCCTTTTACCATTGTATCTTCTTGATTCTCATTAAACTTCATATCTATTGTGTTAGATTTATTCTCTTTTTTATATTGTTTTATGATCTCCTTGAACCAATTTCTTGTACTCTATTTTAATCTATTGCAAGAAACATTAATGCCAATCATAGTAACAACTACTTCTTCCTGTGTTTTTCTGCCATATGTGTTATTTAAAAGTCCTTCTTTTAATGAAGAATCCTCAATATGAAATCTCTTAACCCTTTCTTTATCTTTCAGTTCTAGCCTTTTTAATCCATCACTTATGCTTAAAACTGTTTCTTGACCTTAACCTAAAACTGTTTCTTGACCTTAACCTTTATATATTTTGATGGTTTACTAAATCATATCCTGTACATCTAGATATGACGTTTTTTTCTATAAACTCCATCTTCTTCTATACTTATTTATTTATTTAATTTTCATATCTTTCTTCAGGATGATTATATCATTTTCTATGCCCAGAAATTCACCTTTTACTTCTTCTTTAATTTGAACATAATTTTTTTTTCATTTATTCATGATTTTGCTTCATTTCTAATGTATTTTATATATACTGTTCTTTTAATACTTTTTGATTTTGTTTCAATTCTTCATATCTTTTATTAATTTTTTCCCATTTGCTTAATTTTGTCTTTATTTTGAATATACATTTCTTTCATTTCTTTTTTATTTTTATCCATTACTTCTTGTTTTTTCATTGCTTCCAGCAACATTTACAATACGTCTGTAGCTGGCTTCTTCTCTTCTTATATTTGCACAGTCAGCATTTCCTCTTGGATGTCCAGCTCTGCTGTCAGAGCTTGTACTTCTGCTATACTGGCTGAATTTATAATTATTTGTTGCTATTTTTTAAGCATGTTATTGTTAGTATCTTTTACATAAATATTTAAAAATGTTCAATTCATTATTTTTTTCTTGACTTTATCGTATTTTTACACAATTTATTTTGTTCAACCATAATTTCATGAATTAATAGCACATCAGTCTTTACCCCGGATTAATATTATCCAGATGTACCTTCTTTCAACTCTAATATTGTCTTTTAATTTCAGGTTATTCCAAAAAAAATTTTTTCTCTTTTTTATTTTATTTGTATATATTACACACAGTTTTCCACAAATCTTTATCAGAAAAAGGGATGATCATGCTCTCGCTGTTTGTTGGTGCCAATGATGTAATGGTAACCAGGGTGCAAACAATTATTTGCCAGTACTAATGAGTACTCAGCAAATTATATTGGTACTTTTTGATATCATTTCTTTATTGGTGTGGTATTGCTTTATTATTTCAGGTTTAAATCCTCATCAGTAGAATGTGACAAATATGGAAACATTTATTTATGCATCCTATGAATAAAAATATAATTTGTTCAGAAGAATAATGATGACTTTTACCACCAAAATTGCTGTATTGTATTTTGTTTGTTTGTGCTTTTATTTATTGAAACATTATGCAGCAAACTTCTTAAATGGGAATGTTTACATAAAATTATTTACAATAATAATAATAATTACTAAGGCTGTAACCTCAAGAATGTGCGCATAAAAATGTGATAGTAGGGACCTCTACAGGTCTTAACCACAAGCTTACATTTTGGAAGAAAAGAGCGGAACCCTTCTTTAGGTTCAACCTACTTTCTATATAAATAGGTGAAGCTGAAGTGGTTAGATCTGAGAGCATGAGGCTATTCAATACTTCACTGATTAAGTCCACATTTCTTATTACAAATTAATACTCATGAAATCTTTCAATTTACAATGAGTCAATGGAAAGATCTTATAGTTAGAAATCTATTACGATAATTTAAAGTTGTAATTATAAATTTATTTAAACGCACATTGATTATGTAAGTAATATTTACTAAGGCTGTAACCTCAAGAATGTGTGCGTAAAAATGCGATAGTCGGGACCTCTACAGATCTTAACCACAAGCTTACATTTTGGAAAAAAAAAAGGGGAACCCTTCTTTACTTCTACCTATTTTCTATATAAATAGGTAAAGCTGAAGTGGTTAAATTATTGTAATTGATTTCTAACTATAAGATCTTTCCATTGACTCGTGATAAATCAAAAGATTTCATGAGTATTAATGTGTAATAAGAAATGTGGACTTAACCAGTGAAGTATTGAATAGCTTCAAGCTCTAAGATCTAACTTCTCCAGCTTCACCTATTTATATAGAAAGTAGGTTGAAGTAAAGAAGGATTCCCCTCTTTTCTTACAAAATGTAAGCTTGTGGTTAAGACCTGTAGAGGTCCCTACTATCGCATTTTTACGTGCACATTCTTAGGGTTACAGCCTTAGTAAATATTACTTATGTAATCTATGTGCATTTAAATAAATGTATAATTAAAATAATAATATTATTTATCAATTGTTTCTATAACTGTAAAATCTAGACAGATCACCCATTGGTGTGCATGTTCTCAGAACTGTAGAGGGTATCGTTCTCAGAATCATGTGTGGCCCATATTTTTTATTAGAATATTTTATACAAAAACAATATTATAATAATACTTTTTTTCAGTATGTAAATAAATAGACAAACAAAGAGATTAATAAATAATAAAATATTTTTAATGCAATAAAAGGTAAACAAAAAAAATATAGTCTTATTTATATACTTCCTCTTGCATAAACTTATCAAGCTGGATATCATAATCAAAAGTTCATATCTTTTATTTTCTCTATTTATTAAAACATCTTGCATATGTATTTAAAAAATATAGTTTTATATAGTCTTTATAGTAATACATTCATTCATGTACACATTTACATATGAAAGCATATTTCATTCTTTGAATATTTTAAATTTAAATATTTTTATTATTTTAATAGTCCAGTATTTTTTTTTAAATATTCAAAAAATATTAAATTTCCTATTTTAGTCCTTGAATTCTCTCATCATCTTTTAGATATGTTTTCTTCTCTTAATGATTTTAGTATTATTGCTAATCAAACAAGTACTGAACATAGTTATTTTTGGGGTTAGTGTTTTATTATTTCATTAAATAACATTTTTGGCAACTTATCTGAATAGTTTGGTTTCTATCTTTCCTAGCAGCTTATATTAGTTGGTATGAAGAACTGAACAATATACTTAGGGTAGAAACCAATGTGATATTATTCCCTTCATTTTAGCCCTCCATATCTGAAAAATATCCTAATATAGTAAATATTTCCCTTAACTTCTTTATGAGATGGTAAATACAAATAATTGTAAAACAACACACTCTTTTCTAGTTAAACCATTTTAGGTAATTCTTCCCTCTTCTTCAACCACAACAAAGGGGAAGAAGAAAGAATCTCATTTGTATACCACCAGCTTCATTTGCATACAATGCCCTTTTTATTTTATCTACAACTTTTGGGACTGTCACCTAAATGAATTTCTAAAGTAATCTATTTTTCTAATAAACGGAATATTAATTAAGGAAATATATCCATGCATATTTACAAAATAAATAATCTTTATTTACATAACAATTTTCTATGCATGTATATTTCCCTCCTCCCTTTTTTCTTCCATCATATGCATAAGTGAACACACACACATTATTCTCAAAATATTATCATGTAATCTTTGTATTGCTATGGCAAGGGTTTTACAATATATCGTAAGCTTGTGGTTAAGCACCTGTAGAGGTCCCTACTATCGCATTTTATACGCATATTATCGAGGTTATAGCCTCAGTAAATATTACTTACATAATCAATGTGCGTTTAATAAATTTATAATTACAACTTTAAATATATATATATAACAAAATATGTCAATTTTTGTGTCATACTACAATTACATGATGATGGAAGCCTTAGCAATAGATATCAGATGCTAAAAACCCCTATTCAATGTTGCCTTATCCATTATCTTCAGGCTAGTTTCCAGCTTTTTTTTTTTTTATCAATATGAAGATTTTGGATCTCGAAGCAGCAAACCCAGATTTTATCGATCGACTGCATCCTTTTCTATCAACCATTTTTTATTTCTTTGTTTTATTATCAAGCTTCAAGCTCAAATTGAAAATGATATTGATATTTCCAATCTAAGTCAGTTTTTTTAGATATGCAGATATGAAACTAATTTAGTATTTATATATTTTAATGACCTTAGTTTTTTTTAATAACTATATACACTTCTAATCTTTGGCCATGATTGTTTTAAAAAACTATAATAAATCACATGATTCAAATGTATTGCTCCCAGACCAGCAGATTCCTTATTGATGAAAACCATAAGTTAGATGCTAATCTGGGATATTGGATAGGACAGCATTTGTTAGAGATTTATTATACCCTAAAATCTAGCAACTATAAATTGCTAAAGCTTATATTAATTGTGATGGTAGAATTAAGAATTTACAATTGAGTAGCATTATGTAGGAAGTGAGCATGCGTTGCACTATTGGTTAAATGGGTTCAATTTATTTCTAGAACATAGATTTTGTATTATCTGATCGCTAATAAACTCCACAATATTGATATATATATATATAAACCCAATATTAAAATATGAAAAAGTTTTTATGATTTTTTTTCAATCGATGTAATTTATTATTTTTACAATTGTATGATAATATTTATCCAACTGCGTTCATTTTATTATATTTGTTTCATTCTATTACGACTATTTTTTTTATTGAAATAAGATAATTCTTTTGGTTTTTCTGCATAATATTAAAGAATAAATAGTTCAATAAAAGCAGTTTAATAATGCATAAAATGAAAAAGGTTTGTGATCAAATAAACTTAATAATTTGTCTAGAATATTATTTTATAAATTTGTTTTCTTTGTGTGAGAAAAGTTACGGTCAATTTATTAATATTTCTTTTGTATTACTGCTAAAATATATATTGTTATATATTTTAAACACACACTTTTTCCAATTCATGCACAAATATGTAAAAGTTTATGCAATGACATAGTATACTTGGTGTCGCATTTACATTTCAGTGCATAATGTAGAGTTCGAATTTGGCTGGTCATTCACCAACTTGTCAGATCGACAGAATTTTCCCAAAAAATTTTGGAATTGTTCAAATAATTGAACTCATACATTAACGGATACAATATTCCAATTACTGCCGTATTTATAAATTAGAAGCCACTCTAAGATTGTGCGAGTTATCCAAAAAAATAGAGTATAACCTTGCAGAATCTCTGGAATGTGAACATTCATTGATGGAATCCAAATAAGATATTGTTATAACGCTAATTTTAACAACAAATATATCTAATTATAGGGTATTTGAACACAGACTTTCAAGTTCCCTTCAGCTATCCCCTTTGTCTCATACAACTGATACACACGACAACACACATGCGAAAAAGATAAATGATCTCCAATATACATATTTTGTGCTGTCAGCACTTATCACTTTGTCCAGATCTTCACCCCCCCCCCAAATATATATATATATAATCAGTGCGCGATTTATATTAAAATAACCAATCTTCAAACTTTAATGAACAGGCTTCAATCTATTTCATTCTCCAACTTGGGAGATGATAATCTGAGTCAACTGATGAGTGCTGTTTCAGCATGAAATATGTATATTAGTGATCATTTACCTTTTTTCACGTGTGTTTTTATGTGTGACAGTTATACGAGTTAGAATGGATAGCTTGAAAGGAGATTGAAAGTCTGTATTCAAATAGTCTATAATTACATTTAAACTCCAAGTATATACATTATACTTGTATTCTAATACAACAAATACTATCTATCAATAATTGTTTTAAAACCGCAAGTTAAAAATGAGAAATGTTCTCTTCCCCGGAAGAATATAAATATTAAAAAAATTAGTAACTTTTTAAAACAAGATTGAAAATACTCCAATTCATATGCAAACATATATATATATATAGTAACTGAAAAGCCCTTACCCAGAATCGTAGCAGTCTAAATTAATCATACAATACAAAGCTACTACTATATAATCCGGTCACGGCCAGGTTACACCGTGAAAGCTAATCGCAGCATTACTTGAAGGTATGTCAAGTTACCTAAATAAATTGTATTATTCATTTAATTAACTATAATTCTTCTTAATTACTGGATTTCAAAACGCCATTCCCAATCTCAGTTTATGATTTATAATTATCCTTTCAGTAACTGTTTCTTAAAACTACACTATGACCTTCATTTCAATTTTTATTTGAGATCTGAGGGCAGACCATAGGCAATATGGTATAATCTATAAAACCACTAATCATTACATTGGAGAACACAGGCCACGAAATCAGATAGTAATAGTTATAATCAATTCCATAATATTATAAATGGCAGCTCATCATGTATTCAGGTTTAAAGTACAGAAATGTTATATAGCATAAATGCTTTGCAATGGAAGGCAAGCAATATGAATTTTAAGTTGTTTCTTCATTAACCAAATATCTAATCAAATTAATAGCAATAAAACTCTTAGGGATGAATAAGACATAAGTTATAGTTTTAGAAAATAGTTTCAATTGTTATTCTGCCTAGCAAATTTATTATTAATTTAGGTATTAATGTCACAACTATCAATATAGATAACAGATTCTGGATTATACTCCTGAATTGACAAAGCAAATCAGTGGTGATGCAGAAGGTAAATGATATTTTATTATATCTTATACATCACAAAGTAATCAAGAACAAACATTAAATTATTCTCTGGATGTTCAGTAAACCTTGTATACATCATCATTAGGGACAATATATGCTCTAATATTTATGGTCCATTTACTATGTTGGGTTTCTGACTGTATATGTGACTAAGTTAGGATATCAAATTAACATTTATTTATGACTCAATAGTATGAAAATAGTAATTGATTAACAATATTCATAACTTTACATAAATGATAAATAACATAAAATACCATCACATGTAATTATTTTACATGGATAATATACATTAATTAGGTAAGTAAATAAACAAAATAACATAAAATACTATCAAATGTATTTATTTCTGGGCATGGATGTGTGCACGAGTTTCAGATAATACAATCTAAAAAGTTATTACAAATGTTTTGATTTTATTCTTATGGGGACGAGGATAGATTCAAATACAGTCAATGGACATCCAATACATCAAAAACAGAAACAATGTACTTATACCCCAAATTATAATAACAATGTCAGCAATTGGGATTGATAAACCTATGAAATTTGATTTTAATGAGATATGGAATCAAAAAATAAATTGTAAACTCAACTCATCTGAGTTGGGATATATAATTTACCTATAATAAATTATGACCATAATTCACTTAAATGCCACTTTAGGGCTGATAACAGAACATGTACAAAAATATTAAGGGGATGGAAACAATGTAAGCATCATGATAAATGAAGACTCTACTCAAACATACATTAGTATAATGAGGATCAATAATGCACCTGTGGGTGTATTCATCCATGCAAGAAATAATGAGCAGTATGTACCCTGTGAATATTTTAACCATCATCAGAGCAAGTAGCATCTATTACAGGTAACAATTGAGGTAACAGACAACCATAGACAAAATTGTATGAAAGAATATTCTCTAATATTATAACATGAGTGCAAGCACAGTACCCTAGAAAGACATTCATAATTAAGCCATGTTGTAATAATACATTATAGATTCATTGAACTTATCATGAAACCCTTCCACAAGTGCTGTTTCCTAAATTAACTCTTGTCAGTCCGTACACCCAAAGTAAAAATTAATTATTTTACACAATAAATTATATAATGTGAACTTTACATATAAAATGCAATAAAACATGAAATGCATGTTCATTAAATTCCTACACTAGGTTCAAACCCATATTATTTAAATTCATTGGCTATTATTAGCCAATCAACTAATAGCACATTTCTTAAACTTAATGTCAAATATAATAATGTGCATATATATATATATATATATATATATATATATTATTATATAATATATATATATATATATATATATATATATATATATATATATTAATAACAACATAGAATTGATTATATGTTTCTTCATCTCCATTTATAAGGAATACTCATAAATTAGTTGATTTGTATGTAGGTTTTCTGAAAATCCATGTTATTTGTAGGATACATGTATTTTAATCAAATCATCCTCAAAAATTAATGAAAGTGCATGGCTTTGTATCAGGGGTTATTCCAAAATTGAAATATTTTACTACCTTTAATTTATGAATGTTGAGAACAAAGAATAATTGTTCAAGCAAATAATTATCCCACCTATGATATAACGACTAAAATAGTTTCCTGGTCAGCTGTTATTTCTTTAAACACAACTGTAATTTTAAGAAGATAACTCACAATGTTGTTTCTAATATAAGTTCCAAGGAAACTATAATTAATTATTTGTCATCCAGACAATAGTGCACAAAAGGTTAAATACTGCATTCCATTCCACACATATATAATACTTCTATGTGTGTTAAAGTTCATTAAAGTATAATTTATACAAAGCTAAATACAGTACTTCATTTTGTACTTTCACAACACTACCATGAGTGTTAAAATTATGAAGGTAAAATTTTATTCAAGGCTAAATGTCTTTAAACAATAAGAAATTTCAAATAGACTGGCCTTTTAGAGTTGCTATTGCTGTTGTCATGGTTCACAATAATTCCTGTGCATTTCAGTTGTAGATCTTGTAAAAGATTATCACAGCTAGATCCACAGTTGGATGACCTGAACAGATTTCTTGGAACTTAGATATACATTTTGCTATTCACACTTGATACTATTGCAACTTATATTATTTAAGAGAAGTTTTAATTTAACTTTCTTCTCTATCTTTATGTTCTCTCTTTTTTTGAAAAAGAAGTTTTCATTTTCATTATATATTTAACAGTAAAAAATAAATAAATACATTTTTATTTTTATTATAGACTTTCTGTCACTATAGCAGTTAGTTCTCTCCAAAAAAAATCTCTCTCTGGCAGTTCTACTTTTTTTAACCATTTAAATTTCTTATCATTTGCATACCTGTTTAAAAATTGAAAAGAAAGAAAAAATGCATTTATATTATGTTTACTATAAATTAATTAAAAGAAATTAAATAAATTCTTCAATTAACCAAGATAATCTTTATGATTATTTAAAGAAAAAAACAAATAAGTTATTTTTTTTATCTATCTTACCAAACTTGATGTAATATGTTGTTGGTTTTCCCTTTTATGTTAAGCACAGTTTATCTAACTTAGTGTTTGGAAACAGAGTAAAACTAATATATGAAAAAAAGAGATAAAGGGAAATAAAAAAAAACTATACAATAATAAAAAATGGAATTATATAATCTCACTGCTCAATAAGTTTGAACACAAGGGTCAATCATACTAAATGCCAGCCATGATAATCAAGTCATCTAGAAGAAGATGACAATTGTATACAGACTCTATAAAAATAAATGTTGATTTATATATATGATTAAGTTTCAGTGGGAATGACGTTCAGTAAATTCTAGTAAATTTCATCGGCGTCATTCATTCATACGTTATATATAGTAATTTAAAGTGACTGTTCTATAGTCACACCTTCTGTGCCAGTACTTCAGATTTGCTCATATATAAATATTTGAGTCATAGGAATAAGAGGATTCCTTTGGGATTCCTTTTATTCCTGCATAAATTCTATATCTTGTATTGGTCAGACGGTATTCATTTATTATTTAACACTCGCAAAAGCGTTTGCACAATTTGGCTTGAAAGGCCGATATGAATGTAATTATCAATTATAGTTTCATTTGGGGCAATTAAAAATGGCCTTTTTAATAAATAAAATTACGAAATTAAAGCAAAATTTGACAATAAAACCTTAAAGTTTATTTTTAGTCAAAAAGTTACTTCAAAACAAAAGAGCATGGGGGCATATCAAGATCTAGAACCATATGAATAACAATAGAAAAGAGTTGGCTGGAAAAGTATAAAAGGTGGGGAGAACAAAGAACTAGATTCTTATTCTGAAATTTATTCACAGAAGACTATTCTGAAATTTATTCAGAGAAGATTATTCTGGAAATTTTTCTGAAGTTAGTCTGAAATAATTCTTGAGATGATTCTGATATTATTCTGATTTTTATTCTGATTAAGAGTTATTCCAATTTAAATTTTATTCTGATTCATTTTTTTATTCGAACTCTGAGATTGTTATTAGCTACTCCACATATGGTGACCATGGATTATGATTGTCCACTTCAGCTAATGATTATGACTCCTCTGCTCTGAGGTTTTGCTGAAAATTATTGTTGAGACCCATTGCTTTGTAGTTCTTGCAGAGATTCTTGCTGAGAATTCTTTTTGTTTCAATAATGCAACACACCAAAAATTATTTCACCCTTGAGGATGTGACCATGTATAGTGGCTAAGCCCATCAGCTTTGCCTGTCATCGGGGTCCTGATCCATCAAATGCCGTAAAAGTGTTGAGTATATAATGGAACTGAACTGTGAGCTGTCTATGCACCCTACATATCAAATGCCTTCAATAATAATAACCTTATCCAGACAAATGAATCCATGAATGTCAATCAAGCCAGGACGTTCGGTAAATGGACAAAAACCCAAAAACCTGTACCAGTAACCTTTCGTGATCTCTTCATGAACTTTTACTTTCCTTGTTTTAAATCTATACCTTTCTTTTAAATGTTCTCATTTAAATTATTATCTTTTCGTATGTATTTATCTAATTTTAATATTATATTTATGTAAATTGATCATTCTTTATAATGAAATGCCCTCCTTCACTATTCCTCAATTTATAAAGTCAGATAAGCATGACACATATATTTTAGTTTCTTTATGCAGGATGACTCCTTTTTTTATTGATAATGTTTCCAATTTATAAAATTATAATGTTAGTCAGATTGTCTTGTTTTACCAATTCGATCTCCTCGATAACATGTATTTTTGTTCTTAGGTATTCTTAAGGTTAAATGTTAGCTATTAAAAGAAATCTTCAAATATTTTAAATTATATCCAGAGCATAAAGCAGTGATTAAATGCTTTGTGAAATTTTTATTTAAAACTTGCTTTATCGAGGGGGCATGAGTTGCTAAACTAAATTAAATTGGAAATGCAAAATCCATGCTGCCAAGTCATATGTAATTTAGACTGCCTAATTTTAAAATTATTGATTAGGTGTTACTTGGTGAATAGGGGAGATTTAAAACCTTAATAATATTTTATTATATCACTTATTAAAGTATATTTTTATTTAAAGTAAAAGCATTAGTCTTACGATTATTTTCTTTCAACCTTTCAGTTGATTAATCTGTTAGGTTAATTTTCCGATGATCCAAGTGTAGCACAAGCATTCATTCATATTGTGATATATATTGGCACATTACTATAATTTTAGGCACTTAAGTAGTTCTAATCAATTGTCTCTCCCCTGATGCTAGTGGGCCAGGCTTAGAAAATAATTTATGCATGTCTCGGATATGTTGTTGGTTCATGGTTAGACTCGGAAATAGATGAATAGGGCAGAGGCCATAGTATTCTTGATTCTTATATCTCGCATATGAATGGCCTCAAGGTACTTTCATCTAGTCTTCAAACTGGGTTAAACGACCATACACATTCGACCGGCACAATATCAAAGCATGGTAGTTAAATTAAATTTATGATCTATAATGATGAGCTTTTAAATTTAATCAAAATAAATCATTCAATTTAATAGAACTCAAAATTCAATTTCAATATATGTTATTCCCAATTTTAGACTATCTTTTTAATGCTAAATTGCTATAATATTCCCCCAATAAATAATAGTTTATATTTACAAGAATATGCAGGTATCCAATTATAATCACCTTTATTTATTTTAAACAATTAATATATTTATGCTTTATAATATATCAAACTATTTCAGATATAAATTTTTATCCAAAATAACTATTGTATATAAGTAACAAATATCTTCTAATTACTTATTAAATATTGAGTAATACCAAATTAATTAATTTTGTGTACCTGATTTAAATGATAATATGTTAGATTTACCATAAAAAAAATAATATATAATTATACATTCACTTGCCAATCCAATTGCATAATACCCAGATTGTCTTATAAATATTTGCTATAAACTATATAGTGCAAGTGAATACATGACTGTTATATGTCAAATATTATTAGCCAATAGGTTTGCATTATAAACTGAATGAGAACTAAAGCAAGTTTATTTGTTTTAAATGAATTTAAAATTTATTAACAATAAATATATAAAAAAAATAAATGACAATAGACAATAAATGTTTAAAACATATACTATAATCAAATATTATAAGACATAATCTCCATTGAAATTAATATTAATAAAATAAATGTATATACATCAAAATTCACCTATATAATGTTTCATATATATTTATATGAGATGGAAAATGTTGTTACACATACATAATCTTTGAAATACATAAAGTTAATGATTCTTTTTTCTCATCTTCATAATAAAATAATTAATTAAAATACAATATAATAATCATGAGTTTACTTATTTATTTACTTTATTTTTCAAATAAAATACCAATAATTAATTCTTACAACAGAGTCCTTTTAGATTTTCAATACTTATCAGATGTCTATTCAAAAATAATTTACAGTTAATGAATAAGAGAATAATATTTTAAATGAAGGTTATATTTGTTAAAATTTAATTTGTAAATGTAAATCTAAATAAATTTTTAACTTTCTTTTATTTCACACATATAAAAAAAACATAGAATTACATAACTTAAAATATAGCAGTCAATTATATTTAGAACATCATATATATTAAGCAAATATATATATATATATATATATATATATATATATATATATATATATGATGATTCATATATATGTGGATACCATATATATATATATATATGTATGTGTGTGTGTTAACATATGACCTGGTTCTAATCACTGTCTTCCTATATACTATTCTAAAATATCACACTAATTTCAATATCTCATATATAAGTTATAATTTAATGATGCTTATTAGTCTAATCCAAATAAAAATATCAAAAACCATTATCTAAAATAATGTGTATTTTATTAATTCCAGTATTTTTCAAGTATAAAATTTTATCCTTTGTTTTGCATGTATTTAATACTATAATAACATCATGAATAAACAGATGCCAATCTTCATTTATGATGGTACGCTGTACAAATAAACAGATTTAAATTCTGAGTTCAACACTTCATCGATGTTATAAAATTATATCTGCAGATGAAAACAACCTAATACACAATATTTTGTTGTTAGCTTTTATATTCCATTATTAAACATTTTGTTCACACTAAGTCCATTTTTAGCAAAGAAATATTAAGATGACTTTGAACACTATGAATTTACTTTATCATTTTTTTAACAAATTTAGATAATCCTACCTGGTTTTACTGAACAAATATAATTTTTCTTACCCCATCATTCTTTTAATAAGTAAATACTTTTAAAGTAAGTATAAATAACTACATGAAAGAGCTTAGATCTGCATATATGGAAGTAAAAATGTCAGGGAGTTAGTACAAATTGTTCAATCCCTTTTATAATCTTGTATAATTGGGATCATTAAATCCAAGGTAATACTCTTTTATAACTCTAATATTTAAATCACTCTGCTTTCCATGTTTAAAATTGTTTTTACAACAATAATAAAAATTTATAACCATTATATGTAACAAAACAATAAACACATTTAAGACATTAAATATTCATGTATATTGTGTATAATTATTTTTATGAATGCAATAACCAAACACACACACACACATATATATAACAATTTTATTAAAAACTATAAACTTGATTATTTATATATGTATTACAAATGAATAAAATTAATTCACAAATTTTATGTTACAATAGAGGTAACATTTCTGGACTTAATATTTTGTTGCCATAGCAATCTACTTCACTGCTCTTAGCTAATATATTCTCTATTAAAAATCAGCTGAGAATTAAAAAAAAACTATACTTGACATTATATCACATACTGAATTGATACCAAGTTTCAGTTGGCACAATACATATGGCTTTATTGGGCAACTATAATATACTCAACCAGTCATATATATATATATATATATATATATATATATATATATATATATATATATATATATATATATATATGATTTGGAATCAAATACTTTTTTATTTCATCCACCTATCTCACATGTAGTTTCTGTCTAAATCTTTTACAATCTCTTGGAACCCAGTTTAAAATTTCAAATGTTCATCTATTATCATCTCTTCTATATGTACAGCCCAAATCTGCTTCAGACTCTTAATTTTTTCAATGATGTCAGTAATCCCTCTTTGTAATACATATTATTGGTCAATAAAGATATATCTATCAATTGCTAGATAGATGATCAAATGGTGATGAAAATCTCCAAACTTTTGTCACTGGACAAACCCAAGAATAGAAATATCGTCTTCTATTTTTCTTCATATTTTATGAGAGTAATTAAAAATCTTTGACCTAATAAAAGACTGTTTTATATATATATATCAAAAGCAATATTTGATTTTTTATATAACAATTTTACTTTCTAAATTAATTTGTTATTCAATCAAATATAATTAAGATTTGTTTTACTCACAAACAATTTTATTTTGTTCTAAAAGCCAATTTAATAAAATTATAAATGAAAGAAATTGCTTTTTATTTGCTTTTGAAATGTAAAAAAATCATAAATTGAATCAGGTTTAAAATGAATGACCTGAATCAATAAAAATAAGTGTAATTATTATTTAAATATTTATTATTTTTTTTAAAAACAAAATAAAGGTCCTTCCTAATATAAGTTATACACGTATATACATATAGTTAGAAGTTAAACACATTTTACATTTTTTTTAATGGTTTAACCCTTTTCCTGCGCTCGACGAGACTCCTCGTCGACATCTAAAATCACTCTAACTTAGTTCGTTTTTATACGATAAAATTCGTTAAATACGTATTTAATTCGTTTTTAAAAGTTCTGTACGATGGTGACATCTTCCGATTTATTTTAGAAGTAAAAAATAAAAAAAAACGCATTTTAAACCTAAACAAAGAAGGAACATTATTTGTGATTGGTTCTTAGCATGCTCTCAGCCGAAAAAGACATTCTGATTGGCTGGAAAGAACAAAGAAACTGCCTGATCAAAGAAAATAAAGAAAAACGCTGAGATTTTCATTTCGAATACGATTTAAATTATTATTAAATAATATTTATGGAAATTAAACATAATTTTCAGAGAGAATAATAAAAAAACAAAATATTTTCGAAAAATATTGAAGATTTAAGTAAATATATTGAAGATGTAGTAAAAAGAAATATTTACTTTTCTATAACGTAAAAGTCGATCTTTTTGTTTACATTATAACTTTTATGTTGCCGATATAGAATATCTTAGAATAAATAAATAGCAATTTATTTTTGAAAGAACTTTCGTTTTCTTCATGACCTGAAAAATTAATTATATACTTTTTATAAACGTATCTGAGTTGAATTTAATATTATAGACGAATATGTTTTAACAATAGGCTTTGTCTTCAGTTTGTGAGTTGGCCAATTAAAAGATTTGATTTTTATCTCATACAACCAATGATTTAATTAGCGGTTTAAGGGTTAAAGCATCTATAGTAAATAAACACCTTAGGATTTGTTATCATTCAATAAATAAAAATAAATAATCGATTGATTTATAAAATATTCCAGCAATGGATGTAAATAGCACAAATCATGCATGATTCATGGATTTTAGCTCTGGAGACTATCATTCTACCATTTTCCAAACTACAATGGTTATTAAATAATCAAAATGTTTTCTTAGAAAATCAAACAATATTGTAGCAGGAAAAAAGAGATATGTGTAATCATGGTCGATGTCCCTCGAACTTCCGTTTCTGCTGCTGCAGCAACCCACACAAGGACTCCATTTAAGTAGGCTATAGTTTTAGAAATAGCTTATCCCTTTATTCTAGTGCCATTATTGCAAGTTTGAATAAACGGGTGATTTCTAGGATATGCTGTTACTATTTGCACATTCTAAAACTGGTTTCTGACTTATGGTCATCATCAGTGAAAAGTTACAGGCAGCTACTTCTTTCTCTAGAATACTGGCAAACTGACCATTTAAAGTTTCACAGTACTGTAAGCCATAAATAAAAAAAACTAGTCTGGAAATCTGCAAGTAATAAAAGTACTGTATGGTAAGGTTATAAGTCTGCTCATATAAATTTATATATAAGTTTTAAGTGTAAATACAGGGGTTTGAAGTCAGGATATTTTAGTCTACTTATCCTCCACACTATCTCAGGCAACCAAACACATGCCCATGCACATGTGAAAAAGATACATGATTCCCCAATATAAGTATTCCATGCAAAATAAGCACTCATCAGTTGGGGAAGATTATGATCTCCTGCACATATACACAATCCATGCTTGGTTTGTATTAAAATAGAAATTCCTCAAACTTTAATGAAAGCTGTTCAATTTTTTCACCCCTCCATCTATTCAATCATCCATTTCATTAAAAACTGATGCTAAAACATTCAAACCACTTGTTGAATTTGATCATGGATCATATATCTTTTTATGCATGTGTTCAAATGTATCAGTTGCTGGAGATGGAATGGAGGAATAATAGACTAGAAAATCCTGAGTTCAAATCCCTCTATTTACACATATAGCAAACATTCAATAAAAGACACACTGCCTTAGAATTATATAAGTTTAAATATAATAATTGTCAGATATTTCAGCCATTCAGCCTAAATCACATCTCATAGTTCTTGGAAAATTTATTAAAGTTATGGTATTGTTTGTTTACCTTGTTTGTTTGTAACATTTGAAATACAGACATTCTTCATATACCTGGAGTCTAATTGTAAATATAGGTGATTTGAACACAGACTTTCAAACACCCTTCAACTATCCACACTATCTCATACCACTGATACACATGAGCACACACATGTAGAAAAAATAAATAATCACCAATATATGTATTTCAGGCTGAACCAGCATTCATCAGTTAGTCCAGATTATCATCTCACACACAAACATATATATATATATAATCAGTGCTGATAATAGATGGACAATTGAAATTTTAAACTGGATTCCAAGAGATTGTAAAAGACCCAGAAAGAGACCCCATGTGAGATGGATGGATGAAATAAGAAAGTGTGCAGGGGTGATGTGGAGAAGAGAAGCTAAAGATCGGAGAAGATGGATTAAACTTGGAGAGACCTTCATCCTGCAGTGGATTGATAATGGTTGATAATGATGATGATGATGATGAATCAGTGCTCAATTTATACTAAGATAGCAAATCTTCATACTTTAATCATTAGATTTTTAATGGAAAAAATGGCAGAAGAGTTGGAGGTTGGAGTAGATTGAAGCATGTCCATTGCTATCTTAATATAAACTGAACACTGATTATATATATATATATATATATATATATGTGTGTGTGTGTGTGTGTGAGAGAGAGAGAGAGAGAGAGAGAGAGAGATGATAATCTGCACTAACTGATGAGTGTTAGTTCAGCACGAAATACATATATTGGTGATTATTTATCTTTTCTACATGTTTGTGGTCATGCGTATCAGTGGTATGAGATAGTGTGGACAGTTGAAGAGTGCTTGAAAGTCTGTATTTGTTTGTTTGTGTGTTTTATTATTATTAGTAGTATTATGATGATGGTGATAAATACTTAACCTTTTCATTTCATATTTTTTAATATTTGCATGTATTAAGCTCCTCTTTACAATCTTTCATATTTTAAATTACCTATGGACTTTATTATTTGTGACTGAGATCAGGTCTCTAAAGCTTGCACACCAGATTTTTTTTTTTACTTTTTCTCTGCATGAAACAAACATAAATCCAATTTCAAGATTTAATTCTTACATTCAATTTTAGTGCTCTGTCAAATAAAGTTAATAATATACTTTTTTCTTTCCTTTTCAATTGTGTAATCATTAAATAATAATGAAATGTGTTTAATCCTCAGAAGTTCATAAAAAGTTTGAATACCCTAGGGCTTTACACTCCTGAGTCTGTGACACTAACTTTGTAGAAATCTGCAAGGCTACCAAATGATTAATTTCTTCTTTTAGGCCCATTTTGAATGTCTCCTTATACTCAATAGGTGGCACTTTGCAAGGTCTTTAAGAATTGTTTGGATAATTGAATTTATTTTGTAGTCTATTTTTTAATTACACGCATATTCTTGAGGTTACAGCCTTAGTAAATATTACTTACGTAATTAATGTGCATGTGAGTTTAAATAAATTTATAATTCACACACATACATATATATATATATATAAGGAATGCTAGTAAACAAATAAAAGCATATGGAACTACCTGATATACACAAATATGATACTTTTGTTAGTCTCCCAATCATGTAACAGTTTCAACTTTCTAACAGACTTCCTCAGAGATATATTTCTACTTAAAAACAGCTAACCTATTTAATCAGTGAACAGTCTTTCTTGGAGCTTGTCTTTCTACTTAAAACATGTTTTCAATCCAAAATAATTAGCTCTGAAAAGTGGGTTGGATAATCAAACTATCCCCAAGTTGGAAAGATAATGTCAAATTTCGTGTTTCATTGTGATTTTAGATATAAAGTAGTTTATTATTTGTGTTTTTTAAATTTATTAAACGATCTTTCAATATTAGCCACAGTTATAGAAACTGTGGAAACAACAAGAAAACAATACACAGTTTGTTAAATTCAATGTCAAATAACATTAATAAATTAATAATTTTGAAAATATCCTGACATTTTTCATGAGTAAGATTTCTTTGAATGATATAATTTGAACTAGTTGCTTATTAAAATGTTTCTAGACATCTCTTATAATAAATGATTTAATAAAAACATAAACCTCCTGATGCACTTTCCACAAAGCTTCATTTATTTTATATGATACTTTTGACTGTCTAGCAGCTTTCATCAGATTTAATAACCAATTGTATTATTATATTTTGGAAAAAGAAACATACACCAATATCATTAGTGCAATCTTTATTGTCTGTATAAATATATTAGACCATAAATAAAGGTGGGTATTTATTTTTAGTGTTGCCATGACAATGGATTGTGATTGTTGATTGTTATTGATATTAGTATTGTTTAGGTTCAGAATACTTTCTTCTATTTACATTTATTATTATTTATTATTATTAGCTTTTATCTAAGTAATATATATTCAATGGAATTTGAAAGTCTAATTGACAATTTCTTAGTCTGCTTTCAAAACAGGTTATATTTGCCTATTTGATGATGTTTATTTAAATTTCTTTGAATTAATAATGTCATTTTCTTTAGTCGAGTTACAATTTTAATGTGCATATAAACATATAAGATCATAGATAAATATGGATATCCATCTTTATTGTACATAGGAGGTTGCCATGACAACACTATGAAATTGCTGATTGATATTTATATTGGTATTGTTTAGGTATGGATTGTTTCATGCATTTACATATAATTATACATTCACATACATATGTCTTTACAATTATTTATATAATACAAACAATTCTTTGTTGGATATCATTGGTTTACTAGTGAAAATTCAAGGAAGTTGTTATACTATATATTTTTGTACACAAAAAATATATAGTTTGATTTACTTTTCCTAAAACTATCAGAGTATTATACTAAAAATATCCTATTTTGGTATTGTAATTCAGTCAAATATTACTGTTATTATTAAATCATATGATTTTATTGTGGACTATCAGTTTTAATTAATCACTAGCTATGATATATACAGAGTACTTTAACTGGATATGGTTCTGGTAGGTTTTTGACTTCCCTGTGATTTTTTTCAGATATTTTTAATGCTATTCTACTAGCTTTGCATTCATTTTAATGGAAAATTTGGAATCAAATCATATTGATTTATTAGTTAAATAATTCTTATAGCAATCAGCCAAATTAAACTTCTAAAGATCTAAACTTTCCTACTATGTTGCTGATATGAAGCTTCTTTGTAAGACCATTCATGAACTTCTCCTTTATTTTTGTTAGTGATGAGAATATAATCATATTTCAATAGATGGAAGGAACCTATTGAATTCATAAAATCAACAAAATCATTTTGATTAACATTTGTGTCTAAAATGTGAATGAATATGTCTCAATATCTGATAAATCTGTCAAATTATGCTTTAAATTATCAATTTATTGGTAATACTTATGATATTGCTCATAGTCAGTTTGATATATTAGTGTTGAAAAAAAAAGTTTATCATAAAGTCATAATTAGAAATTATAATATTCTATTTTTAAAAATAAATATATACATATAAAATAAATGTATAATTAAGTATACATTTGATTTTTAATTAATACACAATTATTGTTCAACAATAACTATAAATCTTAATAAATTTTACAAAAAACTCAAATCATTAATCATTCTAAGAATTTTTCAAAGTAATCTTGACAAGCACATGGAAATCAGATAAAGATGAAGGAAGAAATAAACCATAGTTAAATATTTTGAAGTCACCATATTTTCAATTTTCATGACATTTTTACATTAAAAAAAGACTAAATTAAGAAAACTTTATAACTTCAACTAAGAGAACTTTATGACTTTAAAAAAAGAAAAATATCTCACTGGATATGTACATGCAAGTTGACACCACCTTTTTTTCTCAGTTTTTCCCTACAAAATCTCTTGCAATGATAAAACATCTGGTTAATAATTATAAATAAAATTTAAAATTTTAAAACAGAATTTCACAGATTTATTTGAAATTCAATCAACAATAATAATGTTATTTTTGTCTTGCATTGGTGGTCGAGAGGTCAGCGCGACTGCCTTGCACTTGCAGGCAGTTGCCCGGGTTGCAGATTCGTGTCCCATCCGATGCTATGACACATAAAAATAATAATAATAACAATAATGTTATTCAATATAAAACATTTCTTCTGTGTTTTATATTGAATTGCATTAAAAAGAAGTAAAATTATTGAAGTAAAAAAATAATACTAATTTATTCTTACCAGTGATAATCATCCAATAAGAAAGAAAAATTTTTATTATGTATTGCACTTTATTTTTCTTTTCTATATTTGCAAAGTTTAAATATGATTTTTTCAGATTTATTTTTCATTTGTAAGCTTATATTTTTAATAAATTAATTATGCTTTATTGAATGATAAAAATAAATTAAAGTTTAAATACTAAAATTAAATGTTGAATGTTTACAAAAATTATCACCAGGGGCAACTATGGAAATGCCAACCTGTTGATGGAATAGTGGTTGCATTATAAATGAAACTGCATTTAGATTATTACATAGAAAGTTGTACAGTAACATATATAGAGCTTGAAAAACTGTTATCCATTATATATAAATACATAAACAAAATATAATTAAGTACAGTATTTTTAATAGATGATTAGAAGAAAAATTTGAATGTATGGAGATATTCATTTAGATCAACTTAATTAGAAAAATCTTAACTTAAAACAACTGCCCCAAGCCTGGAGTCAAAGTAAACTGGAAGACTGTTTCTTTTGTATGCATCAATCTGTCAGTTTACTTTGACTGTTGGTGTGAGACAGTTGTTCTAGGTTAGGTGCTTTATAATTAAGTTTATTTAAATGGATAACTCCACACATTCAAGATTTCCCAAATATAATTAATTATATAGTCAATTACTTTTTATTACTTTAACCAGAAGTCTTGGTTTTTTATTATAAAATATAGCTAAATAATTTTATGAAAAAATTAATAGTTATTTTCATATCTGATAAAGCATATAGTTTATATAAGTTAAAAATCTTTTTTATAATAAATTTGGTCAGTCATCTGCTGAAGTGTTTAACCAATCACAAGCTAATCTGCTGTAATGCATATCTTATTTATTTTGTTCTCAACAATAATTAATTTTTTATTTAATTATTTTTAAGTAATTATAATTATTTAGTTGTTTATTTGATTCTGAATGTGTGTTGAGGTATCATGCAAACAATTTTTGTCTTATAAGAATTAACATTTAATTTGTTTCTATTAATTATTATTTATAATTTAATAAGCCAATCAATAATGCATTTTATATTTTATATTTAATATGAGTACACAATAATTTTTTGTACACATGATTTTTTTAGAAACATATATTTTTTGTGCATATGTTTTGTAAACATATATATATATTGAATTAAATATTTTCATAGATTGTTATTATAATAAACAATAAAAATAAGGAGATTATATCCATGTAAATAGAGATAACTTTTGCCTTTTTCTGTCACAGGGAAACTATTAATTACTACCAATTGACAATCTTCCTGAGGCAAAACAAGTTTCTCTATTAGTAGTAGTAATAGTAGTAGTAGTAGTAGTAGTAGTAGTAGTAGTAGTAGTAGTAGTAGTAGTAGTAGTAGTAGTAGTAGTAGTAGTAGTAGTAGTAGTAGTAGTAGTAGCAGTAGTAGTAGTAGCAGCAGCAGTAGTAGTAGTAATAGTAGTAGTAGCAATAGTAGTGAAATCACAAGTTTCAAGCTGTTGTCAAGATAATGGCAGGGAGGTACATAAAGATATTCTACAATGATATGAAACACACTCCACATTTCTTGTTGCAACTTATTATCTGAATATGATAGCACCTTCAAAAACTGTAACAAATATCTAAACTATGTTTCAATGTGACATATATTGATTCAAAGATGGTATTACAGACAGCTGATCAATCATATATTCATGGGGGCCAGTTATAATATATATATATATATTGAGTTAAATATTCCCATAGTTTGTTATTATAACAAAAAATATAAATGTGATAATATCCATGTAAACAGAGATAACCTTTAACATTTGAAGTTACCAAGAAATTATCAATTAATACTAATGTGCAATCCCTGAGGTTAAACAAGTTTCTCATTAACCTATAATAGATCTTTTATAAAACTAACACTAAAAATAATTGAAAAATTTATTATTCTGGAGTTCAGAAGGCATTTTGAGCATCAGAAGGGACATAGCTGTAGTCAGAAATATTGAATGTATATAATCAAATAAGACAATGTTTACAACACTTAACACATATAGAAATAGAATATGCATGGTTAAGAAAATAAATGTGTTAAAATATCCAGCAATGAAAATATTGAAATAATGTTGGCATGTATGTAATGTATGAAATTAATCATAGAATTAACTTGGTTGGAGTGTTTTTGGTAGACATAGCATAACATTAAAAGGAAATATACCTATTTGTTTGAAAAGAAAGGTTTTCAATTGTGTTTTGCCAATTTTTATTCATGGATTTGAGACTTAAATACTTAACAGAAGAGCATTTCTGTGACTTCAGACCATTCAATGATGTATAGAGAGATGTGTATTAGAAGTAACAAGAAGGGATTGCAACACATGATTAAGAAAACAAATAGTTGTCACTGACATCATTGAAAAATTAAGACATGTGAAGCTGGGCTGAACAAATTGCTAGAACAGATGATAATAATTGTGCAGTTGAAATGTTAAACTGAATTACCAGAGAATGTGAAAGATCTAGAAATAGACCATATGTGAGATGGATGGATGAAGTAGGAAAATGTGCTGGAAGTTATGTGGAGGTGATAGGCTAGAGATCAGAAAATGTGAATTGAAGAGACTTTCATTCTGAAATTGATTGATAATAGTTAAAATGATGATGATAACGATGATATACTGATAAGAAGATATTGAAATTGGCAACTCAAGATCCAAATTAAATTTTAGATTTAAAAGATTTTCTGGATCCTATATAAAGAAAATTTCGGAATTGAATAAGCTAGAGCAAACACATAAATCATCCTGCTGCAGCAAATCACTCAGGTTAATGCAATGTTATTTGTTTATACCAAATCTGTTTACGAGAAAGAATACTTTTTACACATAAAAATCTCACTTCTTCTCAATACTTTCATGTTGGAAAATCGTCCAGAAAATAAAATAATTAATAAATTGACATTAGACGAAATTCAAGGAGAGTGAATGAAAGAAGCTGTCTATTTTGGGTTAAAAAAAATACCTTTATTTAGATTGAAAGATTATTTTACCTTACTAAACTAACATGCTACCATGAAACAAACAAGTTATATTTTATCTATCTATCTATCTATCTATCTATCTATCTATCTATCTATCTATCTATCTATCTATCTATCTATCTATCTATCTATCTATCTATCTATCTATCTATCTATCTATCTATCTATCTATCTATCTATCTGTTTTGTCTGTTTGTCTGCCTGCCTATCATCTATCTATCTCTCATATAAATTTATCTGTCTTTCTAGCTATGTATATATCTAAATATCTATGTATCTGTATGTATGTTCGTTTATCTGCGTGTCTGTCTGCATATTTGTCTATCTATCTATTTTTAGTATATCTATTTCTGTATATAAACAGTTTTAAATTAAACAGTATGTATTGTTATTTGTATAATCCCACCCAAATTAAATGATTTTTTACAAAACAATGTCACCAGCTGCAGCTAGAGAGATGCTTTTACAACTCAGATGATAAAAAGAGAAATAGAGCTTACACATTGATGTTATTATACAAATACCAAACAACCACGGTCAATCACAGATGAATAATATATATATTTAAACTTTTTTTCTTAATTTCGTTTCAACACACTTTCATAATATAAATGTGTGTGTATTTATATTGTTATTAAAATAATAAAACATTCACAGATTTTGTTGCATTAGTAAAGTATAAAGTCTAGCGAACTATTTTGTATATAGCCTAAATGACAAGATGGTTTAAATTAAGTTTCTTTGTTAATGTTTTTATTTTATTTTCATTTTCCTTATTCTACTAGTTTATGCTCTAAGCTGGTCAGTACAGTAAAAAGACTGCTAGACTCAAAAGCTAACATCGCATTATATACCCACGCCCAGGCATATATATATATATCAGTTTAGTTTATTAAATACTATTACTATTTTCGGATTTTAAAGTTATGTAATCTCTGAAAAAACCACTTTTAGGAGTGTTTTGTCTGTTGTGATAATTTAACCTTATTAATAAAGTATACTGTTTATATAAATCCATTATAGCGCAAGCTATAGGATAATTGTCTATCATACGCGTGGCTGGGACTTAAAGGAGATGGATCACCTATATCAGTGGTGGCGAAACTTTTTATGTGAGCGTGCCAAAAATTTCCAAAAAATTTTTATTGAATGAATGGCGTGACATACACTTTATATAAACAACTTAATTATTGCTGTTTTTTAAAAGTTTATAAAACAAAATATAAATACGTATAAGGCATTAACCTTAATACTATGCGACTTTAGTGACCATGTGCTTAATGAGAATTAATGTTTAAAACAAAATTATTATTATTATTATTATTATTATTATTATTATTATTATTATTATTATTATTATTATTATTATTATTATTATTATTATTATTATTATTATTATTATTATTATTATTATTATTATTATTATTATTATTATTATTATGAAACAAAATTTCTAAATAAGATAAATACAAGTGGACGATATTTATTTAGAAGAGCCCAAGTTGAATAAAATGTAATAGTAAAAAAATAGTAGTAATTAAACAAAAAGTTTGGAAGTAAACATATAAAATCATCATAAATAGATATTATTTAATGAGATTTTTGTTGGTGTTCATTTGATGCCAAATATTTTATATCTGGTTCATATTTTGTCATTTTTAATAATGTACATGCTGAACTAGATTCATCTGTCATTCTTTTTCTCGAACTGTCTTTAATTAAATTCATTTCTGATAACAATGATTCACATGCATATGTAAAGAAGAAAATTAATTATATAGCGGTCGCTAATTTTTTTAAACAATTAAATTTTTCAGGAATAGCAGTCTAGGCAGTCAATAGTTCCTCTTCAGCATTCTTTTTACATATATTCAATAATCGACCATTTTCCGTTGTTTCAAACTCATTCCTCAAGTCAACAACTTTCTGTTTCCATATAGAACTAGTTGAAAATCAACTGATTGCAGTCCCATATCTTTCAAATTAAGCCACTCAGAAATTTCTAGCTTGAGACTATCCATTGATATTATGTCCGGGTATAAATCAAATTTTGATATTTCTAAAAATTGTCTGAACTGTGTAAATCTTAAAGAAAAGACATCAATTATCGATTTAATAACAGGAATTTTACTTGATCTGGTTTCTCATAAGATTCTAAATCTGTCAATAACTTTTTTAGATCTGGAACATATTTTAAAGTATAATAAATAACATCATGGTTGAAAATTTGTAATTAACTTCAAATGCTTTGATAAAATCAAACACGATAACAATTGTCTTATTATAACCCTCCAGTTTCCCATTTATTTCATTTACATGTGAACACAAATCAGTAAGAAACATCAACTTTGCAAGCCATTCAACATCCATTAGTTTATTATATTTTTCAATGACTTTCTCATTATGTAAAACAGTTTAATTTTTTTTAAAAAACTCAGAATCTTTGAAGAACTTTTCTTCAACTTAACCATCAGACATTGTTGTATGTAAGTAAACCATAGTATACCGAGTTCACCTCATTCACTGTGTAGATATAAAATTGATCAATTTAGTCACAGAATTCATAACATCATCCAGTGGCTTAAAGCCGGCCTACATGCTGATGTATAATGCTATGAAAACTCAAAATTGAATATCCAATATTATTGGTAAATAAACTAAGAAAACTATTTTCTTTTCCAGTCATAATCACCATCTATAGTTACTGATACAATTTTGGCAACATCTATGTTGCAAATATCTATTCCTTTTGTTGTTGTTACTAATGAGGTTAAACTGTTCAATTCTTTTTTGATATTATTCCCAACTCAATAGCAATAAAAATAGCCAAACAAGCTGATCCATTTATGTCTGTACTTTCATCAAGACTGAGAGAAATTAAACTAGAAGATTTTATTTTTGTTGGTAAGTTACATTGTTAGCAATTTGCAGGATTCTTTCTTTAACTGTATTTCTAGCCAATAATAAATCTTTTATGCTCTGAATAATTTTTGCTTTGCTTTCAAAATCTTCAAAAAGAACTGGTGCACATTTCATCCAAGCTTCTTTCATAATTTTCCATCATTAAAAGGTTTCCCCTGTTTGACAATTGCATTTGAAGTAAAAGAAAAAAAACTAGCAGCAGTTATATTCAAATGATTTATATTTTTAACTGTTTCTGCAAAACATTCTTTTTGTTCATCTTTACTTTTTTCACTGAGCGATTTATGACTGGTCTCATAATACTGTTTTACTGATGATGTTCTCAGTACAATATAAAACATATACTATCCTGGTACCTTTGTTAATCATATCAGTCCACCAATTTTGAAATTCTCTACTGCTTGATAATATTTTTTTCCACTAGTCTTATTAATATAATGGTAATAATTTATTTAAAAGTAAATTTAAATGAGCTTTAATAATTTTATAAATCAAAGATTTATCATTTTACTTTTACAACAAAACTTTAAGCAAAAAAAAACAAAAAAAAAAAAAAAACATCATTAGACGGCGTTGATTACACATTTCATTCCCGATTTTAAAAAAAAATGAATGGTGTCAACACTTTTAGGTGAAAAAAGATTAGGAGAGAAAAGTCACGGATTTTTTTTTCAACTTACTTCAAAGAGTTATAAAATATTTTAATGAGTTTACTTTCTAGTTTTATTGGAATCATTTGACAGGTTTATAGAATACGATACCACAATATATCGGTACCACTTTATCTGACTTAAAATCTCATAATTTATTGCTTCTAATTAGAGTTCAATTGTAAATTAAATTCTAATATAATATTATATTTATTTATTTTACCTTTAGTTTACAATAAATTTTTATTGGTACAGATTTTAGCAACAAAAAAAATATTGAAGAAAATTATGATATATAAATATTTCACGTGCCAGTAAAAAAATTAAACGTACCATCTTTGGCACGCTTGCCACAGATTTGCCAGCACTGACCTATATGTCCATCTAATACTGGTAAATAAATGTTTTTTCAGCTATTATTAATTAGAAGGCAAAACCCAATATGGAAAAAAAGTGCTGAAATTTTTCAATACCCAACAAATGGCATAATTGATGGCATTTATGTTTTTTGTCTTATCACTCTATAGTGAATTGCCATTTACTAAACTGTTTGGAGGCTGCATGTTGAATCTCGCAAGATTTAAAAATATCTAAAGAGAAAATGCACGTTAGACAAATATATAAAATAAAGAATTTTGTTGGTGTGATGTGGAGATGAAAAAGTATGGAATGAGAAACTAGATTAAGAGACTTTGATCCTATAGTGGATAAATAATGTTTGAAATGATGAGACAAATACATAAACTTATATATCTAATATTTAAATACAAGTGTAATATATATATACTTTTAAACTAGATGTAATTAGAGAGAGTTTGAACCCAGACTTTCAAACTCCCTTTAGTCATCCACTCCATCTTATATAATCTATTCACATGTCCACATGCATATGAAAAGATCTTGTATGTGGTTATGTGTATCGATTGTATAAGATGGAATGGATAACTAAAGATAGCTTGAAAGTCTGGATTCAAATCCCTTCTATATATATATATATATAGAGAGAGATTTATAATTTGAATTTGATTTTTGTCACAAAATGTTAAGAGCTCTAACTGATTTTGTTCATTACTAAACTATTAGATTCTGGAATATAGAATCCTCGAATTGTTTTCAGTTATGACATTTTTCAATGCTCAAATTTCTTGTTAACTCCTTAATGACAAAGTCTTTTTTTTTTTAAAAAAAAAATATTTTTTAATTTATATATAAAAGTAATCAACTCGACAACTTTATATATATGTCAAAGCGGTGACCGGGAAGTGAACGGGAAGTGAACTCGGGCCAGCTGCTTGGAAGGCTGCTGTGCTAACCGCTAGGCCACCAAAGCTTGACAACTCGACAACTTTTAATTTAAATTCTTTCAAAATTTGCATGATACTTAAACAATAAATCCATCTAGATAATAAATATATGCAGTAGTAATTTTTTAAGAAGGTATTATCATCAGCAATATTGCTATGGTCTGCATATAATAATTAAATTTTCTAGATAATAAACAACTTGACCTAGACAGATTTCACAATTTGGCAAATTATTAAATGCCAAAAAATATATGCAAAAATATTTTGTGGCATATTATATACCAATTGTTTTGCTGTACCTAATGGAAACTCATTATCATCAAACACTTCAATTGCTAGAAAGAAAGGGTAGAAAGATAAAATAGTGATATAGTCTTACTACTACTTACTACTACTAGGAATAGTAGTAATAGAAATAGAAATTATTTATTTATTTAAACTTCCCTACAGTTTGAAATATACAAACCATTTGCAGTTAGTAAACTAAATATAATGCATATATATATATTACCAACACAAAAGAATATATTACGAAGAAAAATTAATATTATAATGTATGTAATGTGTTTTTGCTTTTTTTTATATTGATTTTGTAATTATTAAAATTGTAGCAATACTTATTTGCCTATTTCTCTTAAAAGAAATGTTAAAATACATATAATAAATAAATATTGAGGAGTTGTTGTTGCTATTATTAAGTTTCAAAATGAACATTATTGGCAATTGTAGGATATTACAGAATAAAACTAAAGATTACTTGTCAAGCGTTGGTGGCCGAGTGGTTAGCACAGCTGCCTTACAAGCAGTTGTACCGGTTTCGCTTCCGGGCCGACACTTTGACATATGAAAAGAAAACTAAAGATTATTTCATATAATCGGTGGGATTAAACATCACATTAATTATTACAAATTGTTACAAAGATCTTAAAAAGAAGAAAACAACAACATTATATTCTGTAAACATAATATCTTATAGTCAATCTATAACAACATTTTAAATAGATAACGTAGTACATTTCACTTATAGGACTGTGAAAATGTTGAACTGTAAAAAGATTACACAAACAACATTACCGGAAGTAGTTGACTTAATTGAATGAAATAGTTGCGCACAATCTGTTTTTAAAGTGCTCATGTGTCACATGACTTTCCGAGTAACTAACCAATTGAATATTATTATTATTATATTGTCAAAACAAACATTAAAGTACCAATGGGTAAATATATATGGACGTGTTTTAGATTAGATATGAAATTCATCTTTTAACGTATTTTTTATTTGCCTCCTCCCCGCCTTTTTGGATTTATCCATAACTAGACCCGTTTTCAAATAGTTGTTCATAATTACAGATCTGGTTAGAATTAAATGAAATTGAACATTTTTAAATACAACGGAAAATGTAAATTAAATAAAATATAGGAGGAAAAAATGATTATACTATGCCAGCGTGTTACTATGGAGGTTTACATTTAAAGAATGCTGCAGAATGGCGTGGATCAAAGTATTCGTATGCAGAAACTGTTTCATAAAATAGAATATTCAGAAGTACTAAATTTCATACAGCCTATCCCTGACTCACGTTTGATTATTGTTTTATCTTGAGCGTTTTAGAGCAAAAATGAACACAACTGACTCGAAAGTTGATATTTCATAGGTTAATTCTAAATTGAGAGGGGGAGGTATCTGTAATTTTTATGTTCTGCCTGCTATATAAAGTTCGAATATCGCTTGATCTTTTAAAATAAATGAAGTTATAAAAATATATTTTAAGTATAAGAATGTGTATTATCAAGATATAACGATTATTACGCACTCGCACTCAACATTGCCTTTTACGCACACACACATACATAAATAAATAAATACTTGTTATTTTTATGTAAATATTCGGATAGCTTTCTTTTGGCAAGGTCTTCATTTTTTAAAATGCTAAAGCAATCAAACGCGAATTAAAAAGTAACCATATTTTAACTACTATTTGCTTAATTTTATTCTACTAATTTGTGCTTATCATAAAATATATAAAATTCGGTCAGTTTTTTATTTCAGCAATATACGTACGTGCATTAGTATAATGACGGATTATTATTTCTTCCTTATTTTTCCCCCCAAGTTATTGGAAATTTTAATTTGAAAAACTATTTCTCCTAAACATTTAAATTTTGAGTCACCAATATTTTTTCTAGATAATAGCGACTACTAGCGGCCGTTATATTAACTAAACAAAATAAAGGAAAATTGATTTAATTATACTAGTAATAGAGTATATTACATTCTTTTAAATAAATAAATTAAAATTATTTTTTAAGCTAATAAATCAATAACAGTAATTTGTGAGTACAAGCAAATAATAATCCATTTGTAATTAAATAATATTAATTTTAATAATTATTGATAATTCGTTTTGCCATGCATTTATTTAGATTCCAGAAGCAACTGCCTTATTATCATAAATAAGGATGAGGAAAAATGTATTCTTTAATATATTTAAGAAAAAAATGTCCTCATTAATATTAATATTATTTGTAGATTTAAATTAGATTGCTATATCTTTTTTTTTTTTTAAATATTCTTTATTTACTAATGAGAATATTAGTAAAATAAGGTGAATTAAATTAAGCATTATATTAACTAAAATTAACTCTCTTTTAATAATAAAAAACTGTTCTTAACCGTATATTTATTTTAATTACAATATATTACGATGCATTTTTTATTCAAAATACTAGCGTCAAAGTAACGCAATGGGATCTTCGGAGGTAAAACAATAGCGTTATTCAAAGTAACATAAAGTTGTTTACAATTATCGTTGTTAATTAAAGCTATTTTTTTTCTCATGTGTCATAGCATCAGCCGGAAAGCGAACCCGCTAACCCGGGACAACTGCTTGTAAAGCAGCTGTCGCTGGCCTCTCGACCACCAATGCTTGACAATTAAAGCTAATTTTATTATCAAATTTGTAACTGTTACGGACTTGTTATTATTATTTTATTAATATTAAACTAATATTAATTCCAATTCTACAACTAATACGGAAAATTTATTACTTGAATTTTTTTAATACATTAAAGTTCACTCAATTAATACACACTGGGGGAACTACAATTGGATGCGGAATTGAAATATTTCAGAAATAAAGGTTTTATACAAAACTAGTTAAAAAATGTAGCCGCAAAATATCAATTAAGTAGATCAGTCAACCAGTGTGTGCTACGACTGTATTTGTGGTTCATAGATGAGTTTTTATTATTGTAAATGAATTTTCAATATTTGGATAGTGATTTTTTTTTAAATCATTTTTTAATGTTTTTGTTGTAGTATATACCTTTTATATGTGCAATCTGTAATTGGCCTTTGGCTGTAGATATAAACATTGAATAAGAATTGAATTATTGAATTACTGAATTATTATTAGTTTCAAAATTAACTTCATTAGAACATAAAAGACAGAAAGATCCGGTTACAATAATTTAAGTTATATGCAATTATAGGGAATTTAAAACCAAAATTTCAAGCTCTCTTCTGTCATTCACTCCATCTTATACAACCGATATACATGAACACATACATGTGAAAAAGATAAATGATCTCCAATATACGTATTTCGTGCTGAACAAGCATTCATCAGTTAGTCCA
The DNA here is from genome assembly GCA_028023455.1 of Epiperipatus broadwayi. Classification (NCBI taxonomy): domain Eukaryota; kingdom Metazoa; phylum Onychophora; class Udeonychophora; order Euonychophora; family Peripatidae; genus Epiperipatus; species Epiperipatus broadwayi. The sequence goes on from JAQFVV010012513.1 coordinate 1,774,243, forward strand.
GATCATCTCCCATATATATATAACCTGGGCTTTTAGCAAATCTTCAAACTTCAATAGACATGTGAAAAAGATAAATGATCTCCAAAATATGTATTTCGTACTGAACAAGCACTCATCAGTTGCTCCAGATCATCATCTACCATATATATATATAATCTGGGCTTTGTTTATATTAAGATAGCAAATCTTCAAACTTCAATAGACAGCCTTCAATGTTCTCCACTCTACAACTCTTCAGCTATATTCACCATTAAAAATCTGATGATGGCGTTTTCGAAGCCCTTGTTTGCCAATTTTGTTGTTCATACCCATGTTGAATGTAAGTCATTCTAACTCCTCATATTCAGGACATTCAGCCTATTTAAATGCACAGAATAATTAATGGTTAACATGGGTATGAGACAAAATTGACAACCAAGGACTTTGATTATGCAATTATAAGATTTTTAATGATATGGATGGTTGAAGAGTTGGACAGTGGAGAAGATTCAAACCTTCTCATTATAATTTGAAGATTAACTACCTTAATAAAAAGTAAGCATTGCTTATATACATACATACATACATATATATATATATATATATGGGAAATGATGATCTGGACCAATTGATGAGTGCTGATTCAGCAAAAAATATGTTTATTGGAGGTCATTTATCTTTTTTTGCATATAGGTGGTCATGTGTATAGGTTGTATAAGATGGAGGGGATGACAAAAGGGAGCTTGAAAGTCTGGATTCAAATCCCCTATAATTACATCTAGCTTAAAAATATATACAATATACTTGGATTTAAATATTAATAATTTAAGTTATAAATAAAGAATATACATGTTTGCATATTTATAAGTGATATTACACTATTGTTGTCTATTTTAGTGTTCATGTGATTACTGTCCTTAACCTTAAAGTCCTAAAGGTTGTCATTATTTATTATTTCAAGTTGTAATCATTATTTACGATCCATGTATCATCCAGAGTGTAACTTAAGAGTGCATCCATATCCATATGCTGCTATATTTATTAAAAGATGTTATTTTTTCATTTCTCTTTCTAATAGACTTGATTTTATGTACACGGTTGTTTAGATACCTCTTCAGATTATGATTATAGATTAAGGAGCATCTAATCCACCATAGTACATTTATGATAAATGAACTAGCAGTGATATTAGAATAAATACCTGTTGTGGATGTTTTAATCAGAGAATGGATATCCATTTTAGTATTGTTAGATACTATTGGAGTTTTTGAGCGAATGAAATGTAATGCTGTATATTCTATAAATAGATTAAATTAATGACTTCAGTTTATATAGCTGATAGAGATTTTCAATATTAATATATCATCTTCTAAATATATAAAAGTGTAGAGTAGAAAGTATTATTATAATTACCGTTATTAAATGTAAATACAACTGTTTAATAGCTTGAAATAAATGAAATAATGCAGAAGTATTGAAAACTCACAGTGGGCTATATTTGCACTAACTGTAAACAAACATAAAATATAGAATGAACCCTGATCTACATTTTACATTTACTGAGAGTTAGTGTACATATAGCTCACTGGCCATTTTCATTTCTTCCACATTGTTTTATATTATTACTACAGGTTGGTCTCAACTTTCATTCACTCTAATAAATCACTATTTCATAGATTTTTTTGTATCTCATGCATGAAGGGCAATAGAAAAAACAGTATGTTACAGAACTCTTTATCAAGAAAAGAAGAGGAATACAGTTCAACTATCTACTGATATATTTATAATGAAAGCACTAGATACTAATCAATAAAATGTTATTTATGTATATGCCAATACATCTCATTAAAAAATAAATACATGCTTTAGTACCATATTTATATTTAGCTTTGGTTAGTGTATTAATATGTTTAGGTGACAAATTAATAAAAAAAAAACCTCAGAAAAAGTCACTAATGGGTGATTTTAACTACAGTGCAGAACTGGATAGGTATAGTATTTAAATTGTGAAGAAAATGTGACCACAGTATGTAAATTCATGTTTGAAATGTGATATTTGTGAGAGGAAAGAATAGATGCATTAGTACCTTATTCACTTTTAGTTTTGATTAGCATATACAATATGTTAAAAACACTTCTTGATATTTTTTTTACATTGGTCTATGTTTGCACATTTTAACTTTTATTCACATTGCGGGAACGAATTACGTACAGAAGTTGAGGTCAGCCTCTATCACTATAACAAGCAAACATTGGATAACTATGAAAATTTTGTTTTATATATACTTATTCTCATTTCCTATAAAACTTCACCACATTTATTAATTTAAAATGTTAATTATGTACATCTTTCTTTAAATAATGGTTCTTCTCTCTTGATGAAAATGTTTTTATTCCCTTTGAAAATATGTCATATTACCATCAACCTTCTATTTTATATTTTTTAAAAATGTTTAAAATCTGTATAAAATGAAAAATATCAATCATAGTCAATTCAACCTAAAATAATTGTTTCTTATGTACTGAATATTCCAAAAGTTTCCCTATTTAGAGAAACGGAAGTCAGATGTACTTTTATTTACAAAATATTCACCTAATGATTTTAATGAACATGCTTATATTTTTATGTGTCACCATATATAGAAGCACTAAAAATATAAACCTATGCATACAACAATTAATTACTTATACATTACTAAATACAATTTACAAGCCAAAGCAAGATTTTCATAGAATCATTTAAATAAACTTGTAAGTAGCACCATTTATTGTTCTATCAATGTCATTCAATTTTGACAATCATGTCCTATCTGACTAAGTAGAGTGATAATTTGGATATTATTTACATGTTGTTGTTTTTTAAATGACATTATAAGAATTTTGGTTGTAAATTATCTTAATAATGTATTCAGACTTGTTTGTTCTGGGAATAGGTTAAGAAAATATTCATTACCAAATTTTAAAAAATATTCTCCATATGTCAGCCATGTTTTAGTATACACACAGTCTTCTCTCCTGGTGAACTTTTGCACATGATGTTTGTTGTTGTACAAGTAATTAAAACTTTTGGAATACCCTGTAGAATCAGCAACAACCATAATCACTTACAAATGTGGTCAGTCATTCCAAATCTAAAAGATAAATACAATGACAAAAGAAAATACTATTACTACTATTACTTCTACTATTTCAATAAAGATGACTTCTGTTATGATTATACAATCCAATCTAATAATCACAAGTTCATCCAAATTTAAAAATGCATGACCATTTTTTTTTTTTGGATAATTTATGATGTTGTCTTCTATGTTTTCCTTCAGGATATTTTCTCTTCTGAAATACTTTGGCAAATTGTAGTTTTTCAATATAATTGATTCCCTGCTATATCTTCTTTACAAAAACAAGCCAAAAAGCTTTTCATCTTACTTTTTCTAGACTTATTGTTTAAGACCACAAAAGTAATTGGTAATTTCTACTAATAAGAAATTTAACTTAAGAAGAAGAAACCCAGTTGAAGCAGAAATGCAGACTATGGTGGTAATAATAATAATAATAATAATAATAATAATAATAATAATAATAATAATAATAATAATAATAATAATAATAATAATAATAATAATAATAATAATAATAATAATAATAATAATAATAATAATAATAATAATAATAATAATAATAATAATAATAATAATAATAATAATAATAATAATAATAATAATAATAATAATAATAATAATAATGCTGCTGCTGCTGCTGCTGCTAAGATTGATAAGTATCTACAAAATGACATCTCCAGTATAATTGGAAATTTTTGGTTATCCTTCTAAAACTGGAACAATATATTCACCCAATATTAAAATAAAATACTATATATTTGCTTTATTGAGGATAGAGTGGGCACTTATAGAAAATACAGAGTTTATGTTATTAGCTTACATATTTATTGTTGTTATTAATATTGTGATTTCTTATTTTTATTTCTATTCCTAACAGTATAAATAATCTCTAGCAAATCATTAATTCCACTTAAAGCTAAAAAATAAAAAGATAGAAAGATAGAAATAACACCACCACCATAATAATACATTAGAAATAAGATTTGTGATAGCGATACAAACTAAACTGTAAATCGCAAATCCATATACATATAAATCCTGCAGAAATATTGTGTTTATTATATATTTGCGATCCTTGCCTTTTAATTTCACCTTACTTACGTGCGACTTTGTTAGATATATGTTTAAAATTAATATTAACTTAATTTTATCAAAATTAGTCTGATTTAAATTTAGTGATGTATTTTTTGTTCCCACTTTTTTATTTTTTACCTGTAACGAGTGACTTTGTAAAGGTTAAGAGATTCATTAGTCAATATAGTTGTGTCTTTTGCCATTGACTAATACTTCATTTTCTCAGACGTTGGACAAAACTCACGTTTCAAAAGCTTTTATCACATGATTAACGTCTACAATACCATTAGCGGAATCGTGGTAGTGTTTTTTTGTTGTTTTTAATTAATGAATTGTCTGTAAAAATTTCAATTTACATTTTTAAATCCTTATGCTCTAGCATCCACGAACATTGCAAACAATGCTCTTAATATAAAAGTAAATCAACGAAGACTTCGATTTTCATTAATTAATTTCACGTCACACAAACGCACACATACACGTATATCATCACATATTAATAACATCTTAAGGGAAAACATTTGCGATTTTTTTATAGAATAAATTTATATGGAATGCTTTTGATAGAAGCATCAAAAAAACTGTATGACTATTTACTTGAAATGGAAAATTATTAATAAACGTGCCAAATACAGACTTCGAACCACAAAGCAACATATGGAATAACTTATTCAGGGAATGATAATAGATTGAAAGCAAAATACATAGATGAAAATCAAAACTACCGACATCTTTGCAATAAATAAAATATTTAAATGGAATGGGGTTAGACATGTTGCTCCAAAAAATAAGTGATAGATGGATATTTGAAATTTTAGATCACAGATTTTAAACAAATATAGAAATAGTCTGTATAGGAAGTTGACTGTGTAATAACATAGAGTTGAGAATCGATAGATTGGAGAACTGGATCAAACTCAGAGAGATCTTGAGCTTGAAAAGAATTAATAATTGTTGAAAAGAGTGATGATGATTGAAAGATATTTTGCTTAATACTTTTACACAGTACCTGTCGTGTGTGTGTATATATATATACTAATTTAATTCACAAACTTTGGCAATTGAAAGTGCCTCTCCTCACCGGACTGATTTCTAGCATATCCAATGGGATCTTTCCATCCTTAAGAATCATAATCTTTCTGCTGTTTGCCTATTGGTCAACTAGGTGCACTTTCATTTATGGCTTCACCTTGTTTGACTGTAAGAAACTATTTCTGGCAAAACTTCAGGCCATCAGAAACAGAGATGAAAAACTAGCTCCAACATATATCTACAATGTTACATGGAGCCTTGTAATAATGGACAATTTGTGATTAACAGTTGATTTTTTACACCCATACCATAGGTATTGAGTTATGTAACCTTTTTTTTTTATAGTTTCTGTTAACAACATAACTTTGTTACTGCTATAATGTAATTCTTTGAGCTCACAATAAAATTTCTTGATTAAAAAAAAAAGAAATTTAAGTATTGATAAAATATATTTATAAAAACATTATTTCCAATTCTGAAACATATTCCCAATTAATATTAAAAGACCTCAAATAAAAAAATCCCAATTCCATTATTAATTTTAATATTTAATAATTATTCTTCATAAAATGTTTTCAAGATATGATCTAACTGTAAAATTCTTTTAAATATTGACTTTAATTTTCTTTCTGCAGAAAACCATTGAATATTACTTTATACTATTCAATATGATCTACATTCCTGTATTTTGTGTTGATCTCATAGATTTTGTAACATTTTCTGCAATTCTGAAGCATTGTCCATTATAAACTACTGCCTCAATTTTAAGGATTTTGATAAATTAAGTAGTATCCATCCATTTATTATTTATCTAACCATAAATATACTGGAATCAACCTCTTAGAGACTCTAAACGATGAATTTTTTTTTACTGTTATAAAACAATCTAACTACTGTTTTGTGATTGATAAATATGTAAAATTTACCACCAAACATCACATGATCACCATTTCTTATGCTTGCTCATAACTGTTATTAAAACAGTCATAACTTTCCATACAGTAGTGCCACTCAGTGCAAGCCAGAGTAATCAATGGATGCCAGAATGCTTGTGCATATAATCTCTATCTATTGCCTAATCATCCAATATCCTATGATCTAGGTGCAGTGCTCTCAGATCCAAGGCTCCACACCGATGAAAGCCACAAACTAGAAACTAGTCTGGAGATATTGGATGAGTAGGCACTAGATAGGGATTTTATGCACAAGCCTTTTGGAATCCATTGATTACTCTGGCTTGCACTGAGTATGTAAAATTTGAAAATATGAGCCAAAATAATATTCCTTAGCTTTAGTACCAACAAAAATGCTATAAAATTAAATATTTTTTTATAATTTTCAAATCCTCTGCAAAGTGAGAGGTTGTTAATCATATGTATGCCTTAGTTCAATAATTATATTTGACATAATGAACAAAATGCAGATTTCTTTTCAGCTAAATATTTTCTGTAGACAGTAGCAAATTTATTTTTAGTTATTTTTTAATAATTATAAATAGCATTAAAAAATTTTTTTTTCTCATGTGTCATAGCATCAGCCGGGAAGTGAACCCGCTAAACTGGGACAACTGCTTGTAAAGCAGCTGTCGCTGACCTCTCCACCACCAATGCTTGACAAATTTATATATAATTTTGTTAGTTTTATGCAGTCTGAACAATAATTTGTTGGAATTTTGGATAGTGAGTTAAAACAAATCTAATCTTTTTTAATTTATATTTTGGTCAGTGATTTAGTAACCAATCTATAAGAAACAAGTAATTATTTTGAAATTTAATTAGACTGATGAAGGCCACAAGCCATCCATTGATTCCTCTGGTTAGCACAAGGTGGCACTACTATATGGAGAGTTTTTGCCTGTTTACTTTTGAGGTTTATTAATTTTTTTTCTATATTTTCAAAATTGAAATGTTGTATTTTAGAATCTTTTTCATCTGTAAATTTATATTTCTGTCAAGCATTGGTGGTCAAGAGATCAGTGACAGCTGCTTTATAAGCAGTTGTCCCAGGTTAGCAGGTTCGTTTCCTGGCTGATTCTATGACACATGAGAAAAAATAAATAAATTTATATTTCTAAAATAAAAAGTAAAAAATTATGGAAAGTCGGGATAAATTAAAAGTTTAATCATTAAAATAAAATATTTCAAATTTAATCCAAACAGCCCCTAGGGGCTTTCAAAACATGTGCCAAATTAGTCAAGCATTGTTAGCCGAGAGGTCAGTGCAGTGGCCTTGCAAGCAAACAGTTGGTTGCAGATGGTTGTTGCAGGTCCGCCTCCCGGCTGATGCTATGACATATGGAAAAAAAAACATGTGCCAAATTAAAATATTAATGTTTGTATGTTTTTGTATTTAATAAAAATAGATATATTAATTATTGAATAAGTTTCAAATTTACATTACAGCTAAAATAATATGAGCAAAAGTTACTTATTCCAAAGTATAAAATATAAAATGTGTTAAAACACACAAACAACACAAAGCTGAAGACAAAGAAATATTAATACAGATTAATACAAACTAAATATCTGTATCTAAGTATGTGGCTAAGTGCTTTTGAGAGCCAGATAGGATAACCCCCTGCCTAATAAATGATTAATGTATTTATCTAAAGTGATTATTGCCAACATTATGACTTCAAGAACATTGGCAGTTGTATATTAAATTATAATAATTTGATATTGTAAAAAGAGGGTTTTGAACTCAGAATTTTTCAGACTATTCATCGTCCACTACATCTCAAGCAACTGATACATATGACCACACACATATGAAAAAGGTATATGATCCCCAATGTAAGACTACCACTTGTCAGTTGTACAGCTCATAATCTTCCACACATATTCAATCAATGCTCAGTTTATATTAAGATAGCTTTCCCTCAAAATTTAATGAACATGCTTCAATCTTCCCATTCTTCCAAGTATTCAACTATCTGCTTCATTAAAAAACTGACAATAAAATGTTCAAAGCCTTTATTGAATTTGATATTGCAGTCATACCCATGTAGACATTACACCAATCTAACCCCTTCACTACCGGTCCACAAATAGGAGAGAGATGGGCTGAACTATACTCAGATGTGATACTGATAAATACTAGTAATTATGATGAAAACATTTTAGAAGTTTGTGTATCTGATTTAACTCCAAAATGCTGGTTCAGAAAAAAATGTACCTTAACTTTTTTATATATCTTCATTCAATATGTGAGTTGAAATAGAAGTTTAGGATATCAAATTTTTTTCCATAGAATCAGTAGAAATCCAATAGAACTGTCACTTATAATATGCTTTCTTTCTTTCTTAACTTCAATATTATCCATGAATTACTCCTATTTTTTAATATTTTGTTGTTATTTATGTATTTAGTTTTTCTTTAATTTATTTTATAATTTATCTAGAATGATTTATCATTTTCTGCAGGTTATCTGTTCTTCATAAATTTAGATGTAAGTCTTTTATTTAAAACCCTTGGAAGTTCATAATAAGTTGCAATTGCAAGATAGATTTGCTCTCTTGTTATTTTTACTATATAGTTTTTTGTAGAATTATGTGACATGTTTTATAATAACATGCTTCTGTTTTAGGAATACTACTATTTTTTTTTTTATCAAAATAACTTTCAATACAAACATGATGAAGCTTTGTAGATCTTAGACTTTTTGTTCCTGTAAATGTATCCCTATCATTTTATATTTATGTCCTGTTTTGTCATTATTAATTCTTTTTTTTTACCTTTTACAAAATTTCCATCATTCTACACTTCTAAATGGGATATTTTTATATATTTGTGTAGATATTGTTTTGTTAATGGATCTTGTTTTACATGTGCATCATATACAGATATTCTACTATTTTTAAAATGGTTTTTAAGTTGAACTTAAATTCATTATAAATAATGTTTAATAACACAGACATGAAAGCTTTTATAAATAATTCTTGACAGTATAGTTCTTGTGGTTTTAGTGTAATGATAATGTGGCAGTCTTAAGATCTAAAGTGCCCTAAATGATCTGCTCAGTTTAATGCTATGGTAGAATGGTGTGGACTCATAGATAAAAAGTTTATTCATGTTCTGAATGATGGAATATAGTATTAGAGTGATGGATCCAAGGGCATAAACATAAACACTTCTGGTCTCCAATGTTCTAGAACCTTCGAAGTGATACATATGGAAGTTCTTTCTCATACACTATGTGTAATGTAAAATCAAAGTACTTATTTCTTTAGCAAAAATTACACCAAATTCTATCCATGATTTCTGGTAGTAACCCTGATATGATAAATATCTTATATAATGAAAGACTTTCAGAATAGCTTATAGTTGTCTCAAAATTATATTAACATATATATAAATCATGTTCTGTGTGTAAGTATGTCAGTAAATGGGATACTTATATATAATTGAAAGTAAAGTGTATACGACCTCTTCTACATTTTAATCTTTACTGATAGTTAGTGTACATATAACTCAGTGGGGGTTTCAGGGCTGCATTATATATATATATATATATAATATTATAAATCGATATCTGTATTTCTTCAAAATAATATACGCAAATTTATAAATAAATATTTAAAAATATAGTATTCAAAAGCTTATAAAAATATATATGTATAACAGTCACTTAGGAGCTACAAGTTAGTTGAAAGCACTCCTAAGTGACTGTTATACATATATATTTTTTATAAGCTTTTAAATACTTTATTTTTAAATATTTATTTATAAATTTGCATATATATATAATTTCCCATTTTTTCTTTGTTTTTATTGCTACATCCTTCATCTCAGCTGCATTAGGTCACAACCATCCACCAGTACAGAAAGTCATACAATCCTCCCTTACTATGAATGCATTTCCCAAATAATCTTCAACTTTCTGGTGGTCTAGTTGTATCAAACAGGTGAATGTCAATACTTGACTTGAGATCTTGATACTTTTTATTATAGCATACTTGCACAAAGTAAGGATTGGTTTCTATCCACTGTTAGTTCCATGAAAAGAATATATTCTCGTTGAACTGTAGATATATATTTTCTATGTTTTTTAATATCTTTGTCTCAACTCCACCATATTGCAAACATCCTCCAAAACAAAGTCCAAGATCACCTTTGTCATAATGCATGTATTTCATGAACAACCATTAATTCTTTAGGCAAATTAGGGATATAAAAACACCTGCATCCTCATTCCCATGTTCATAGTTATATATTGGAATGGGATATAAACTGACTATACAATTCTGGATCTGGAATAAAAGAATATAGTTTGGTTGCTTATTTTATATAATGGCCATCTTTTTGTATATAAATTATAAAACCTTTAATCTGTAAATCAGTGGTTATTTATTTATTCTAATTTGCAATCTTTATTAATTTATGACCCCATTCACATCAGGATAATTATCCACTGGATATTAATGTTAAATCTCCCTATTCTCATTATCCTAATGCTTGCAGCAAGCATAATGGCAAAGCAGACCAAGAGAAAATTTTAATTCATGTGCTTTAACAAAAAAGAATGCCTAATCATGAAATCATAATGTAAACCCATCAAAATAGGTTGTATCCCCAAAATATATATAAAACCCAAAATAAGATAAATAAATGATAATAAAAGTAACCAGCAATAATATAAGTTTATAACAAAAATTTAAGTAAATAAAATATAATAGGAATATAATTAGCAAATGACAAATAAAACAAAAAGGAAACATAAACAACAAAACAAAATAAATAAATACCTGATACAAGCATAATTATCCTAAGGTTTTATTTGATCTACCTAGAGTTTTCTATTCTTAATTGCAAACTTTTCATGGTCATGAATATTATTAATGTATCTTTTTCCAAAACAATAGAATATTTAAATGCCTTATTTAGATAATGAAGGGCATTCATCTAAGGGTGCAACTTCACACTGCCAAATAAGATAATGTTCTGATGTTGGCAGTGAACTGCCGAAAGCGTGCTTAGTGCAATATAAATTTTAAATTTAAATTATTTTATCTTTTCTTAACATTTGTTTACAATGAGTTTATAATGATTACAAAAAAAAAAAAAGAAAAGAAAAATGAAAATTATTTGTACAAGTTGGAAGTTTTGTAAATTTCATACAATTTTTAGTTTTACGATTAGAAAACATTTTATTGCATGAAATATAGTACTATATAAAAGTTTTGAAAACAAAACAAGCAAAATAAAAAATTCATTAAAGATCCCTAAATTGATAAAAGTGTTTGCATAGGACACTCCGAGACAATAAAAATGGCTGCCTCCATATTATAAAATGTTTTAAATTTACTAATTTCAATATTTTATTTTTTTGTTGATTTACATTTTTTTGTTTATATATATATATCATCATCATTATCAATCATTATCAATCCACTGCAGGATGAAGGTCTCTCCAAGTTTAATCCATCTTCTCCGATCTTTAGCTTCTCTTCTCCACATCACCCCTACACATTTTGTTATTTCATCCATCCATCTTACATGTGGTCTCCTTCTGGGTCTTTTACAATCTCTTGGAATCCAGTTTAAAATTTCAATTGTCCATCTATTATCATCTCTTCTAGCAATATGTCCAGCCCAACTCCACTTCAATCTTTTAATTTTTTCAATGAGGTCAGTAACACCTGTTTGTTCTCTTACCCATACATTGCGTTTTCGATCTCTTCTTGTTACTCCCAACATACATCTCTCCATACTTCTTTGAGTGGTCTGAAGTCTCTGTATTGATCTTCTATTAAGTGTCCAAGTCTCAGATCCATAAGTAAGAACTGGTAAAACACATTTGTTAAAAACCTTTCTTTTCAAACACATAGGCATATTTCCTTTTAATATCAAGTTATTTCTACCAAAAGCACTCCAACCAAGTTTAATTCTATGATTAATTTCCTCTATTATGTTTCCATCTGTATTAATAATCTGACCAAGGTATTTGTAACTCTTAACTTCTTCTAATTCATCATAATCAATCTTTATTTTCATATTTTGAGCAAATCGATTAAACATTACTTTAGTCTTTTTAACATTTATCTTTAGTCTACTTTCCTACTTTCATCTGATAACTCCTGCAACATTTCCTGCAGCTCTGAAGCATTATTTGCAAAAACAACTACATCATCTGTGAAATCTAAATGACTTAAATAATCTCCATTTACTTTCACTCCTTTAGTTTCCCATTTTAATCCACAAAATACTTCTTGCAGCACTGCTGTAAAAAGTTTTGGAGATATGGAGTCACCTTGTCTTACACCTTTCTCAATGTTGACTTTCCCAGTATCATTATGTAATCTAATTGTTGCTGTTGCATTTTTATAAATATTCTTTAAAATATGACAATATCCTGGATCTATACCTTGATGATCCAATGCTTTAATCACTGAAGAAATGTTTATAGAATCAAATGCCTTTTCATAATCTACAAATCCAAAACATAATGACAACTCATATTCATTTGTCCTTTCTATAACTTCTCTCAATACTTGAATATGATCTACTGTACTAAAACCACTTTTAAATCCAGCTTGTTCTCTTGGTTGGTGAAAATCCAAGGTTCTCTGTAGACGAGTTGTAATTATCTTGGTAAAAATTTTATATAAAACTGATAAAAGGCTGATAGGTCTGTAATTTCTAATATCTTCTTTATCACCTTTTTTAAATATTAATATTATTACTGCATTCTTCCAATCATCCGGTACATCTTTATCATTTAGACATTTGGTATATAACTTTGCTAATATTTTTTCTGTTTCTTCACCTGCTTCTTTTAATATATCAATTATAATTCCATCATTACCTGGAGCCTTTCCTTTTTTCATACATTTAATTGCATTTCTCACTTCTTCATTTAAAATTCTGGGCAATTCGGAAGATGTAATAGATATAGGAGGTACTTGTTCTTTATTACTATATAATTCTTGATAAAAATCTTCTACCAATTTCATAATGTCATCCCTCTTTTTAGTAATAATTCCATCTTTTTTCCTTATTGCAGATAAGAATTTCCTACCAATACCAAAATGTTGTTTTACATTCTTAAGACTTTTATTTTCTTCTACAGCTTTTCTTGCTAGTTCACAGTTATACTTTCTTATATCATTTTCAACTCTTTTCCGCACCATTTTACAAAATTCGAGATATTCAATTCTTTTTAATGCATCATTCTTGCATATCTTCATATTCCTTCTTTTCTTCATAAGTTCTCTAGTCTCAGTAGAAATTTTATTAGTCAATTGCTGCTTTTTTCTACCAGCTATCTTTGTTGCAGTTTTTAAAAGTGTATCAGTTATTTTCATATTAATTTCATTCAAATCTGAATCATGTTCAAAATCTACTAATACTTGAAACCGATTTGTAAGTTCTAATTTAAATTCATTAGAATGTTTCTGAAGATTAGGAATATCAACTGTAAATATAGTTTTTCTTAATAATTTTTGTCTCTCTAGTTTTACATTAACATGTATCTTACCCCTTACTAATCGATGATCACTTCCTGTGTTAAATTTATTAAGAACATTACAATCTTGAAATATGTATTTTCTGTTAGTCAAAATATAATCCAATTCTGCTGTACCTTTATTTGGATGCTTCCATGTCCATTTCCTTCTAACATTTTTCTCAAAAAAAGAATTCATAATATAAAGTTTTTCCTTCTCTGCAAACTCCACAAGTCTATGTCCTCTCTCATTTCTATTACCATAACCAAAATTACCTACAACACTTTCATCTTTCATTTGTTTACCAATTCTAGCATTAAAATCTCCCATAACAATTTTAAAATGTTGTTTACTCTGATCAAAAGCCTTTTGTACATCCATATAAAAATCTTCTACTACTTCATCACTGTGAGAACTTGTTGGGGCATAAACCTGAATTATCTGCATTTGATATCTGCTATTAAGTTGTATAACTAATCTTGCCACTCTGTCTGATACACCATCAATCTCCACAATATTGTTCTTCCACTTTATATATATATATATATATATATATATATATATATATATATATATATATATATATATATATATATATATATATATTTGGGATAGCATCTAATTAAAGTAACATATATTGTAAGGTACCCACTCAAAGAAGTATGGAGAGATGCATTTTGGAAGTAACAAGAAGAGATTGAACATGCAATATATGGGTAAGAGAACAAACAGGTGTTACTGACTTCATTGAAAAAATTAAAAGATTGAAGTAGAGTTGGGCTGGGCATATTGCTAGAAGAGATGATAATAGATGGGCAATTGAAATCTTAAACTGTATTCCAAGGTGTTCTAAAAGAAGAGACCACATATGAGATGGATGGATGAAATAAGAAAGTGTGCAGGGGTGATGTGGAGAAGAGAAGCTAAAGATCGAAGAAGATGGAGTGAACTTGGAGAGCCCCTCATCCTGCAGTGGATTGATAATGGTTGATGATGATGACCCAATTCTCTAGACTTCTATGATATCTATAATAATGCATCTCTTTTCTTAATTTAGATCTAAATCTCCATAGTTTCATTCTTCTAAATGTCTATTTTTTGCAGATTAATAAAATAAATATAACTAATAAAGCAATGATGGGTAATTATATTTCTTTCATTAATTTATATATAAAAATTATCTGACCAACTTTCTGAAAGAATATTTATTTCATTTGTATTTTTATATTGGACTATTTGAATATATTTGAAATATTTCAATAAAGTTAAACTTGTTTAAAGACATTCAATAGTACATTAGATAATCGAAATAATCCAATATAAAAATACAACTTGTCAAGCATTTGGTGGTCGAGTGGTCAGGACAGCTAACTTACAAGCAGTTGTCCCAGGTTAGCGGGTTCGCTTCCCGGCCGATGCTATGATACACGAGAAAAAAAAACTAGAACCTTATCACCACAAACCTTCAGGAAAACACTAAGTATTTATTTCACTCTTGGAATAATAATATTATTATATTGTAAGATCATTTTGATAAAATAAGCCTGATTTCTAGACATTAACATGTAAATATAAAATTTGTAAATAATAGTGCATATTTTTCTTATATTTATTTATGATAACTTTAAGAAATACAAATTATACTTGATTATACTACCAAATGTTTACGTCTTTATAATTATTTATGTTAAATCTTATATATAGCTTCGAGTATGTGTGCATATAGCTATTTAATTAAAACATATTTTCATATTTTTTTAATGTTCTTAGAATTAAATTGTTTTTATTTTTTAAAAATTAATAATCATTAATTATAATAACTTTATTATTTCCATTTATAATATTTTGTAATAGAT
This sequence comes from Epiperipatus broadwayi, assembly GCA_028023455.1. Taxonomy (NCBI): domain Eukaryota; kingdom Metazoa; phylum Onychophora; class Udeonychophora; order Euonychophora; family Peripatidae; genus Epiperipatus; species Epiperipatus broadwayi. The sequence goes on from JAQFVV010012513.1 coordinate 1,789,746, forward strand.
AAAAAATATAAATAATAAAATATTAACGTATGTGCTTTACATTTTTTTATATTATAAAATGCAATGTATTTTTGCTTGTCTTCTGTTTTCACCGCTTTTTGGGTCTAATAATAATGCTTCAAATGACATTATTTTACTGATTTACATTATGATAATATTTATTTGTATCTTTTAATATTAAAATATCTTCTCAAACATCGAATCAAACATTAATCATCAGGTGGGAGATATTCAAGTTTCGAGTTAATTGTTAATTTGCCTTACTCTTTGGAAATCTGGCTGATCTAAGGGGAATAAAAAATACCCCCCCCCCACCTGCCCTTGTCTTTTATACATTCTGGAAAATAATTTTAATTTAGAAAGTTCCACAAAAGTTATTTTCATTTCTTATTAAAATATCTAGAAGACAAACTTTAAGATTCTTATCAACTACCAGGTCTTTACACAGAGACTAAACTCTCCATACAGTAGCGCCACTCAGAGCAAGCCAGAGTAATTAATGGATGCAAAAAGGTTTTTGCATAAAATCCCTATCTAGAGCCTACTCGTCCAATATCCCCAGACTCGTTTCTAGCTTGCACTTTTGTGGCAGTATGGAGAATTTACCCTCTGTGTAAACAGCTTGTGTAAGCATAAAGAATGGTGATCATGTGATATTTAATGGTTTACTACCAGGATTTTATTATTATTATTTTGTTATATTTTTCACTTACTAATTATCCAATTTAAAAAGCTTGCTATTAAAAATAAAAAATAAGTAAAGTTTATATTAATTTGTTTTTAAGATACAATGAAGCTACAAACTATGATGTACTTACATATATAACCTTAGTTGCATGCTATTAAAAAATAAGTAAACAAACATAGTAAAATATAAATAAACAAAAATAGCATTAAAATTTAAAAGCTTAATACATTTAATGTTATGCAAGCAACTGTTTTTCCATTTCAGAGCACTGTGTGATCATGTTAAAAAATAAAATAAAATTTGTAAATAGATTTTGCTACACTCCAGCAACCATTTTTCATCTCAGAGTGCCAAATGTGATCATATTTATTAATAAAAAAATTTCAGTTTACATTGAAAGCAAATATGTTTTACTTTTTATTTATTATCTTTTCAAATTTGATATACAATATTTTACACAATACTATGTGATAAGCATAATGTAAAATTTTTATAAAATCTGAAACTGACTTAAAAACATCAAAACAATTAGAGATATCATAGCTTCTTAATAGCAACAGTATAATTATGTTTCTATAAGAGAAAAATATTGAAATGAAAGGAGTATCAATCTGAGCATATTTAATTATGATGAAAGACAAAAATGTTGCTATTCACTTTATTTGACCCTCTGAAACTCTGCCAGATTTAACTGCTTATCTTGGTGATAGTTTTGTAAGTGTTCAACATTTGGTTTTAATATTCAGTCATTATTATATGTTGGAATGTAATAAATTGGACATGATTTGGTAGGAATTTGTGTTTACAAATGAAATAAAATCTATAAAATCATATGATATTAATATCATTTATGTACTTTATTACTTTTTAGAATGCTACTTTTACAACAGAGTAGATGGTTATGATTGCCCCATCAACCTTCTTCAGAACTTCTAGAAGTTTTGAAGAAGAGTTCTGGGGCAATCGAAACAGTATACATTCTGAAGAAGATTACTGGGGTAACAAAACCATCTATTGGGTTGTAAAAACAGCATTGTATGAAGTAATAAGGAACATAAATGATATTAATATTATATGGATTAGTCAATGTAACAAGAAAGATAAAGTTATAATACTCTATAAAATCATGTACAAACATTGAAAATATTGGAAAAATGAAATGATAATAAAAACAAAGAAAATTTTTTTCATTCAATGATCGGGAGAAGTTGATTGATGTGAATGAATAAATATTAATATCTATTAAAAAATCAAATTATGCATTAAAATATTAACATTTTTTTATAAATTTTGTAAGATAATCTAACAGAGTATATTAATGATTATTTTGAAAAGGCGTGTGTACCTAAACACCACAAGGGACATTGTTAATGTTACTCTAGAATTTATTATTTTTTTAAAAAATAAAATAAAATATATACAAATAAAATAAATGTGTAATTATGTATAAATTTGATTTTTATTAATTGTTATACAATTATTGTATAAAAATAATTGGAAATCTTAATAAACTTTATCAAAAAAAAAAATCGAGATTTTAGTCATTCTAAAAATGTTCTCAAAGTAATCTTGCAAAGCTCATGAAATCTGCTGATAAGGAAAGGAATTAGTCAAACCTATCAAAAATTGTTAACATCTTTTAAGTCATTCTGACATGTTTACATTTATTTTGTTGTTTTAAAAATTAAAATAGCAGAATAAAATTTACATGAATTTTTCAATTTAAAAAAAAAAAGAAATATCTGTAGCAAACACGTGGACTCTAATACTTTTTCTTAATTTTACTGTTAAGAGCATCACATTGATAAAGCAAAAAGTTAAAATATACAGTACAATAGGTTGTTTATTTTATTCTAAGTTTTTCAATGAATGAATGAGTGTACACACACTCAGTAAATATATATGTAAATGTGTCCTTTCAATTTATTATTAATAACTATATTATTATTTTTATTTATAATATAATCTTAATTTATATATGTAGAGTATGCATATATGTGCTTGCCAAAAGTACTGTACACTTGCTATTCAATAAATTATCTATATTCTACTCTAATTACACTTTGTCAACAAAATATCAGCTATTACACACACACACACACACACACACACACATATATATATATATATATATATATAATGTGGGCTTAGAATAAAATATATTGGTTGTCACAATTTTACTATACAATTAAGACCATCATCAGAATGATATTTTTGCTTTTGCATTACCAAAGTTTATCATAATACTGTAATAACTACTTATTTCACTTTATTTTGTAATTAATAACATGTTGATGGGTAATATAAGAGATAGTTTTGCATACATTTGCATATAATGATGTTAATAATATAAGAGACTATGATTATGGAGTAACAAAACTATGAAAGCGCTTAGTCTGCAGAAATTATGATATTGAAAACTTACAGAAATTATTATATAAAAAAGTTTCACCACAATGCATCAGTGTATTATTAATTACAAAGTTTATCATTAATATTAGTCTTTTACTACTACTACTACTACTACTACTACTACTACTACTACTACTACTACTACTACTACTACTACTACTACTACTACTACTACTACTACTACTACTACTACTACTACTACTACTACCACTATTACTACTCCTGCTGCTATTATTATTATTATTATTATTATAAAGTTTATAAAACATTTCTAAGGTATATTAAATATGAAATAATATATGATGACAATGCACTCTACAAAAGACAAATATATACTGATATAAAGTACTTTAAAAATTACATCAGGTATAATAGATGTGAGAAGTTGCCAAACAACATTATCATTTAAGAAACATAAAGGATATGAGATTAAAAAAATTGTATAACATTCCAAAGTTTAAAACGAAGCACTATAAAATTCACACCTTAGTAAGACTACCTAGATTGTATAATAAATAATAAGTCCTGTTAATATATTTGAAACAAATGATAGAACATTTAAGACTGCTGTACAAAAAAAACTCTGCAAATGTTTTGTTTATTAGATAAGCCGTGCATTTTTGTTTGGATGTAAAATCTGTTAAATGTATTAAATTATTATTATTATTATTATTATTATTATTATTATTATTATTATTATTATTATTATTATTATTATTATTATTATTATTATTATTATTATTATTATTATTATTATTATTATTATTATTATTATTATTATTATTATTATTATTATTTCTCATGTTCAGGTTTTCTATTTGGTTACGAGCAAGATTGTAATTTAACATTTTATTGGCCTATATTTGTAACAAGATTTTGGGTATTCATTATCTTAAAAAACTAACTGAATAGCTTATAACTTATTTTGTTTCTTTCATTTTTGAATATTAATTTCTACCTTACTAGATTGCCATTTTTATCTAACTGCTTCAATATGAAATAGAACTAGTTGGATATAATTAAATGATCACTACCTTCCAATGTTTAATCTCTTTTGCAGTGCTACCTGTGAAACAAATGAAAAACCTGAATAAATCTGCATACCTATTTTTTCATAGTTCTACTGAAGACACTTAATACTAGACAATACTATATGTCGTAAGTGAATTAGAACAATAAATAACTGAGTTGAATTTTAAAATTCAAGATTTATAAATAGTTTTATTCTAATTTTAATAGAATGTTTACTAATTATTCTACCAGCATCATAACCTGGTGACGTTTTTTATGTAAACATTAAATTATTATTAAACTTTATAAAATAATTTTTAGATATTCCAATCAGAAGTTTAAGTCATAAGTGGCTTGAAGTATTGTAATTCGATCACTGTATGTTTTGATTTGACAACTAAGTTTTTTTTATTTTCTACAACTATATGGATTAGAGTCTGTTAAAATTAGATTTCTGAATTTAGGGAATATATGTTATCCTAATCTTCGTTAAAAATAGGGGTAAGAAAGATTAAATACATATGTCTTTATCGGGGATCTGGAAAAATGAATTAATTAGAACTTAAAAAGAATGTTTAGACCATATCTTTTTAATTGCTAGACAGAACACTTGGATCAATATTGAGAAAAAGGATTTGATTTGAGCAATGTCTTACACGGTAGAAATATATCTTAACTTAATAAGAATCTAATATATTTAATAGTTTGTAAACATTTTTATGTGCGACAATTTCTGATGTCGGGTGGAGGACTCCATAGCATGCCAGTAATATTTTTCATGCTAATATTTATTTCAACGACTTGACTGTGTAAAAAAAAATAATGTCTGTGTATTCAAATTCTTTATTGTGTATATGACAGAAAAAATATATGTATATAAAGAAATCAACAAAATTCTCAACTAATGCATAAACTTTCGCCGAAAAGCAATATGGCATTATAATCACATAACACTTCATCATCAGCGCGGCAAGTTATAATTTCTCACCTTTTTTCCAACCCAATATATTCTAACATATTAAAATAGGTTAACCTTTAAGGACTATATGCATGTTGCTTAAAAGAATGTACTGCAGATAATTTTTTAATTTATTTATTTTGCTTTCGCTACTATAATATAAACTTATCGATACGCTTTCTTTCAATTACAGTACTTCAAAATAATATTTAAACATGTACCAATTGTATTACAATATATATATTATTTAACTGATTTAACAGTAGCGGTTGTTTTTGATAAAATAAAATAATAGAAGCCTGAAAAATAATAATGTTTTGAGAAATAATACAATTTCATATTCTTAAGAAAGAGACTTGTCAAATCAATCCTTTTTGATCGCTTACGATGCAAAAAATTGTTAAAGATTAAGACAGAGTGCACGTAAGTGGCTCCCTCTGAGAATTTTTAACTCACGCATTTACAGTTCGTTAGAAAAATATTCGATGTTAATTATATTCTTTAAGTATCTAGATAAGACAACTGATGAAGTGTGGAGAGTTAATATTTTAAATATTTATATTTTTTATAGACTTTAAACGTTTTTCTGTTTATTTTCTATGTATCGAGAAACTAACATTTCGTTTATTTATTGTACTTTTTATTTTATTTTAAAAAAAGTCTAAATATTTACTTTAATTAAATTTTTTACCTCAATTTGTTTTTAATTGATAAGAAATAAAATCAGACTCTTGTCAAGCGTTGTTAGCCGAGAGGTCAGCGCAGCCGCCTTGTAAGCAAGTAGTTGGTTGCAGAAGGTTGTGGGTTCGCCTCCCGGCAAATGCTATGACATATGGAGAAAAATAAAACCACACTCTTGTTTATTTAAGTACACCCATATGCTTACGAAAATTATTTTGCGTTTATCCATTACTATTAGTTTTACACATTATAGTTACTCTACACGCTGATGGTGATTTATAAATATGTGAAAGAGACCGATAGCACATTTGAAAAAAATATGATAATAAAGAAGTAAGCTATAAAAACATAACGTCTAGTTTATTATATAGCGTTTTTTTAGTACTAAATAAATAACGCAGTAGTCATTCGCAAATGAGTATGTCTATTCCAAATCCAAAAGAAATCACATATTACTACTGATGATGATGATGATAATAATAATACGTTAATGAAAGATAAGTTTTGTTATGACTTTACGAATCACTATTTGAATTACACATACATTCACATATCTGACATCATTACCCTTATCGTCTTCATTAAATATTCTAGTATGCTGCTTTTTCAGTTTTCTTTTTGAAATACTTCAACACTTTCTCTAATTGTAGCTCCCCTTTTCTCAACTATAGGGTTCATGTTCGCCATAAACTATCTTAGTAGAAAGACAAGTATCAATTCGTTCATTTTACCTGTGCAACTCCAAGAAGATTTCACAAAAATATACCCTATCATAATAAAATAAGTTGAAAAACTCAGTGATTGGTCTCATAATATTAATATAATTTTATGTTAAGGAGCAACCTTAGATTAAACTTTACAAATGCCTTTGTGTTATATTTATAAAGTGCCCAAATGTTGCTTCCATAATGAACTCATAGTTTTATATATAGTTCATTTAATAGCTTTTTCATCATTAATTAGTAGAGGGTTTGAACTTAGGATTTTTCAGTGCATATTTGTCCTCCACTCCATCTCAAGCAAATGATACACATGATCACATACATGTGGAAAAGATAAATGATCCCCAATATATATATATATATATTTCATGCAAAACTGGCATTCATCTGTTGGGCCAAATCATATCCTCCACACACATATATACAATCATTGCTCAGTTTATATTAAGATAACAGTTCATTAAACTTTCCTGCACTTCAATATTCTCACCTTTTGCCTTGGAAATAGATTACAACAGAGCATATGTTCAGCTCACACCTTTATTACTATACATGGATATGTAATAGTCCAGTAATGTGAGGGATTAGATTGATGTGATTTCTACATGGATATGACTACAATATCAATCCAATAAGGCCTTTGAGTGCTCCATTATCAGTTTTTCAGTGAAATGGATGGTTGACTAGTTGGAAAAGTGAGAAGATTGAAGCCTGTCCAATAAAATTTAAGGAATTGCTATTTTAATATAAACTGAACTCTGATTGTATATATGTATGGGAGATTATGATCTGGTCTAACTGATGAGTGCTGGTTTTGCATGAAATATATATATTGGGGATTTATAATTTTCACATATATGTGGTCATGTGTATAGGTTGCTTGAGATAGAATGGAGGATGAATATAGAATGAAACATCATAAGTTTAGACATATAAAAAACATTTTGTATAATGCAATTTACATATTGCCTAGGAAATTACATTATCAAGCTAATACCCATGCAAGCTAATAATTGCTGAAGATTTTTCATTTATCACTGGTTAATAAAGAATTTGATTTTTTTTTTTTTTAGAATTAATTACTAGGTTAATATCTTGTAGGGAAAATGCAAAGGACTTAAAGGAGTATCCCATCCTTTGGAAAGGCCAAAGATTAACCATTAGTGCGTAATCCTTTTGCTCATGGTTAGTTAGATATTTTAGTATTTTTCCTTATTGTTTTACCTTTTGAATAAGAGTAAGTAAATATTCATTTAATAATTAATATCAAATATTGTTTTGGCTAAGGGTCCCAATGACTGAAGATTTTGAAACTTATTAGAAATATAAAATACAATTGCAAACTTACAAGTCCACATCTATATCCCACAAGATGAACATAGCAAAATTGGTGATCTATACAACTAGGACTCTTGATATATGTACCCACTACAAAAAATTCTCCACTCGTACTTAAAACACAACATAAATGTAAATAACTGTAAATATATATATTTTGGATCATACCATTCATCATCTCTAGCCAATCTTACTCTCTACATGTCTATGATAATTACACAAGTCACATATCAAGAAAACACTATTACAGGCAATAAAAGAACAATATATAAACATAAATCACTCCATAACGATTTAACGTTTGGGAGTAACAAGAATAGATTTAAACCAGAATGTACAAGTACCAAAGAGATGGCAGTGGATGATGGAAAGAATTAGGAAGTAGAAATGTTATTGGATGGGACATGATTTTCAAAGTGATTATAATATATGAACAATTGAAATCTTACAGAATCACAAGATTGTGAGATAAACCTAGAAGGATACAATATGTAAGATGGATGGATGAAATAAGATTTTTTGCCATATAATGTAGAAAAATGAGATTATTGATTGGGTTAAACTATAATTCAAACCATCTCTTGTAGATATTGAGAAAAAATATTAATATTAGAGAAAAGTGAAAGATTAAATAAATGACATTTTAGTAAGTTTTAAAAAATAGTTAATATATTTAATCTTTAACAAACTGTTTATCTATAACGTTAATAACGTGTATAATCTTTTCCATATACCAAACAAAAAAGATTAATCAGTTGTGTATTTATTAAGGAGTTTTTCTTTTGAATAATGCTGTTTAATAGTTTGCATTTATAAATTGTGTTTATCTAATATATATATATATATATATGTATATGAGTTCACACGCGTAGTAATTTTAATGGAGGAAACCTACTTTTTTTAGCTATGTGCTATATATAGATAGCACTGCTCATCAGTAAATAATTAACAAAATGGACGAGGGGTACCATCTTTTCATAGTGCATGAACGAAAGGGTAGTCTTCTTCCATCAAAATTACCTGTATACATAAAACTATGTTATTTAATAATTTCGTATATTAGTAGAGAACACCATATGCCCGAATGCTTTGAAATGCATATTCCACTAACTCTATACGTTTTAATATAGAGCTTGCGATTTCTTTGATCTTGTGGTTTTTAAAGAAACCATGTTACACAAATGAATTATAAATAAGAATATTGTATGCATAATGTATATTTAAAAATATGTTTGTTTGTTTTTTATCAAATTGCATTAGTTTACAATCATCTATTTTTTTTATATACCACTAACACTTTAGTTATTACTTATTTTTTGAAGAGCTGTTCTATTTGTAAAGTTTTTATGTCCTATGGTAAGCTGTGACAGTTTGTAATGTAGTTCTTAAGATCATCCATAAATATATTTCATCTCTTAACTCTTATCTTTTACAATTCCTCTAAATAAATAAATGATCACATGTTTTTATTGTTCAGGAGATAATAAAAAGTTTGAATAATGTATTTTTATTAGCAGAATTTGCCACTGCATCAAAATATATCAGGGTGCAATATCCTTTGAAATATCTTATTATTTTTCCATCTCAAAGTACATGCAGTGGCTAAGAGACAGGCTATGGGATATAAGATTATTGGAATGGTTCATTGGATTTTTCAGAAGTCAAATATTTTATGAACTTAAAAACCAAGGCAAAAGTCTCCATACAGTAGTGCCATCCTGTGCCAACCAGAGTAATCAATGGATTCCAAAAGGCTTGTGCATAAATCCCTATCTAATGCCTACTCATCCAATATCCTCAGACTAGTTTCTGCCTTGTGGCCTTCATCAGTGAGGAGCTTGGAACTAGTCTGGGGATATTGGATGAGTAGGCATTAGATAGGGATTTATGCACAAGCCTTCTGACATTTCATTGATTACTCTGGTTAGCACAGGGTGGCACTACTGTATGGAGAGTTTTGCCTTGTTTATAAACAATTATGTGCTAGTATAAGTGATGGTGATAATGTGATGCTTAATATTTTATGAACTTCTGAACGATAATGCTATTCGATTACTTTTGCCTGTTTGTTTAGCTTCATGACAGCATTTTGACTTAGAAGCCTAAGGTCCTTAAATTCCAATTCTGACCCAGAAACTTTTTATGTACTCATAAACAATAAAGCCTATCTCTTTTTTCTTGCCCTCTTTATTTTGGTCATTAAGTAGAGTATCAGAATGGTTATTTACCTTTTTTAAACCTTTCCCCAAATTCACACTTTTAAAACTATCGTTTTTTCCACTTTGTTTATTACTTATATATTTTTTTTAACATACCTTTTCTAAAGTCTATGTTCAGATAACAATTTTTAATTCTTATTAAGATCTTGATTGTCCATATCCTCCTAACTGTAGCAATTTCATTTTTATGTCCAAATTATTGTAGTGACTCAGCAATGTTTAGGTAAGAGAACAAATTGGTGTTACTGACCTCAATGAAAAATTTAAAAGACTGAAGTGGAGTTGGGCTGGACATATTGTTAGAAGAGAAGATAATAGATGGACAATTAAAATTTTAAACTAGATTCCAAGATATTGTAAAAGACCCAGATAGAGACCACATGTGAGATGGATGGATGTAATAAGAAAGTGTGTAGGGGTGATGTGGAAAAGAGAAGCTAAAGATAGGAAAAGATAGATTGAACTTGGAGAGACCTGCAGTGGATTGATAATGGTTGATGATGATGATGATGACTTCTTTCATGAGTTGCTATCCAAATACTTTATAATCTTTTATTTTTTTATCAAATTTTATTTAGATAGTTTGATTCAAAACAACTCTAAATATATTTTTAAGTATATACTTTTATTGTTCTCCTTTACATTCTTTGCATTTCTTCATATATTCATATATATTGCTTATAATAATTCCTCTCATATACACTTTAATCAAAAAAAAAATCTTTATTTTCCTGACAGTTTTGACTGTCCAGCAGTCTTCGTCAGGAAAATAAAGAAGTTTTATTAAAAAAAAAATTGCATTAAAGTGTATATGAGAGGAGATATTACAAGCATATATATATATATATATATATATATATATATATATATATATATATATATATATATATATATATATATATATATATATATATATATATATATATATATATCATCAACTACTATCAATCCACTGCAGGATGAAGGTCTCTCCAAGTTTAATCCATCTTCTCCGATCTTTAGCTTCTCTTCTCCACAACACCCCTGCACATTTTCTTATTTCATCCATCCATCTCCCATGTGGTCTCTTTCTGAGTCTTTTACAATATCTTGGAATCCAGTTTAAAATTTCAATTGTCCATCTATTATCATCTCTTCTAGCAATATGTCCAGCCCAACTCCATTTCAATCTTTAATTTTTTCAATAAGGTCAGTAACACCTGTTTGTTGTCTTACCTATACATTGCGTTTTCGATCTCTTCTTGTTATTCCCAACATACATCTCTCCATACTCCTTTGAGTGGTCTGAAGTCTCTGTATTGCTCTTCTATTAAGTGTCCAAGTCTCAAATCCATAAGTAAGAACTGGTAAAACACATTTGTTAAAAACCATCCTTTTCAAACACATAGGCATATTTCCTTTTAGTATCAAGTTATTTCTACCAAAAGCACTCCAACCAAGTTTAATTCTATGATTAATTTTCTCCATTATGTTTCCATCTGTATTAATAATCTGACCAAGGTATTTGTAACTGTTAACTTCTTCTAATTCTTCAAAATCAATCTTTATTTTCATATTTTGAGCAAATCGATTAAACATTACTTTAGTCTTTTTAACATTTATCTTTAGTCCTACTTTTCTACTTTCATCTGCTAACACCTGCAAGATTTCCTGCAGCTCTGAAGCATTATTTTCAAAAACAACTACATCATCTGCGAAATCTAAATGACTTAAATACTCTCCATTTACTTTCACTCCTTTAGTTTTCCATTTTAATCCACAAAATACTTCTTGCAGCACTGCTGTAAAGAGTTTTGGAGATATGGAGTCACCATGTCTTACACCTTTCTCAATGTTGATTTTTCCAGTATCATTATGTAATCTAATTGTTGCTGTTGCATTTTTATAAATATTCTTTAAAATATGACAATATCCTGGATCTATACCTTGATGATCCAATGCTTTAATCACTGAAGAAATGTGTATAGAATCGAATGCCTTTTCATAATCTACAAATCCAAAACATAATGACAACTCATATTTGTTTGTCCTTTCTATGACTTCTCTCAATACCTGAATATGATCTATTGTACTAAAACCACTTTTAAATCCAGCTTGTTCTCTTGGTTGGTGGAAATCCAAAGTTCTCTGTAGACGAGTTGTAATTATCTTGGTAAAAATTTTATATAAAACTGATAACAGGCTGATAGGTCTGTAATTTCTAATATTTTCTTTATCACCTTTTTTAAATATTAATATTATTACTGCATTCTTCCAATCTTCCGGTACATCTTTATCATTTAGACATTTGGTATATAACTTTGCTAAAATTGTTTCTATTTCTTCACCTGCTTCTTTTAATATATCAATTATAATTCCATCATTTCCTGGAGCCTTTCCTTTCTTCATACATTTGATTGCATGTCTCACTTTTTCATTTAAAATTCTGGGCAATTCGGAAGATGTAATAGATATAGGAGGTACTTGTTCTTTATTACTATATAATTCTTGATAAAAATCTTCTACCAATTTTATGATGTCATCTCTCTTTTTAGTAATAATTCCATCTTTTTTTCTTATTGCAGATATAAATTTCCTACCAATACCAAAATGTTGTTTAACATTTTTGAGTCTTTTATTTTCTTCTACAGCTTTCCTTGCTATTTCACAGTTATACTTTCTTATATCATTTTCAACTCTTTTCCGTACCATTTTACAAAATTCGAGATATTCAATTCTTTTTAATACATCATTTTTGTATAACTTCATATTCCTTCTTTTCTTCATAAATTCTCTAGTCTCAGTAAAAGTTTTATTAGTCAATTGCTGCTTTTTTCTACCAGCTATGTTTGTTGCAGTTTGTAAAAGTGTATCAGTTATGTTCATATTAATTTCATTCAAATCTGTATCATGTTCAAAATCTCCTAACACTTGAAACCTATTTGTAAGTTCTAATTTAAATTTATTAAAATGTTTCTGAAGATTAGGAATATCAACTGTAAATATTGGTTTTTCTTAATAATTTTTGTCTCTCTAGTTTTACATTAACACGTAACTTACACCTTACTAATCGATGATCACTTCCTGTGTTAAATTTATTAAGACCATTACAATCTTGAAATATGTATTTTCTGTTAGTCAAAATATAATCCAATTCTGCTGTATAATTATATGGATGCTTCCATGTCCATTTCCTTTTAACATTTTTCTCAAAAAATGAATTCATAATATAAAGTTTTTCTTTTTCTGCAAACTCCACAAGTCTATGTCCTCTCTCATTTCTATTACCATAACCAAAATTACCTACAGCAATTTCATCTTTCATTTATCTACCAATTCTAGCATTAAAGTCTCCCATAACAATTTTAAAATGTTGTTTACTCTGATCAAAAGCCTTTTGTACATCCATATAAAAATCTTCTACTACTTCATCACTATGAGAACTTGTTGGGGCATAAACCTGAATTATCTGCATTTGGTATCTGCTATTAAGTTGTATAACTAATCTTGCCACTCTGTCTGACACACCATCAATCTCCACAATATTGTTCTTCCACTTTTTATTTATAATGAATCCTACTCCACTTGTATTTCCAGTATTTGTGCCTTTATAATAGAGTATATGTCCACTTTTTAAATCAATTGTCTCTTCACCTTTTCTTCTAACTTCACAAAGTCCAATAATGTCCCATTTAATATAAGACAGTTCTTCTTCTAATTCTTGCAATCTTCCTTCACTTGAAAGTGATCTGCAGTTGTAAGTACCTAAATAAAAAGTCGTCATCAAATGGCAGCCTGGGTCCACAATCAGAGAATTCTTAGCACCCTCCGCCTTCGGCTACCAACCGCTGCTTTGGTTGGTGACTTTACAGCCTCCTGGGAATAAGGTCCATGCTTTATTTTTGTCTGTCATAATTGTATATATGTATTGGAAAAATATTTATCATTTACACAAACATTCATTCTGCCTTATCAGGCACTGAGAAGAAAGACCACGGCGTTTCTTGATCTTAAACTCAGAGGTAAAAAGCCAATAAACTCACCACGCTGGATAATGCGTGTTGGTGAGCAGCCTATCCATGTTCGTATACTATATGAATAATCACATAGTAATAACAGCTGCAACGACAAGAACGTATGGAGTGGACATTAGGAATTTGCCCTGCTCGGTTCCTTTAAGGCCTCCAAGAGGAATCAAAGGGTCTCCTTTCAGTTAATAGCAAACTCCTTTCTGCAGCCAATATATATATATATATATATGAATATTTGTAAGTAACATTTACTAATTTTGTGTTTTCCTGAAGATTTGTGATGATGGTGCTCTAGTTGTATTTATATATTGGACTATTTTCATCATCTAATATTAAGTATTAAATGACTTTTAGAAAACTTTATTTAAATCTTCCAATTATATTCAAATGTTAGTAATGACATACATGTTAATATATGCGTAATATTATGAGTGGTATTACTTTCCTATCTTCCTTAGGTGTTGCTGGCCTGACCTGTGACAGCACTAGCATGGGAATCAAGCTTGGACTCTTAGATTTTTGAATATTGAATTTTAAGCTAATTCTCTAACCATATGAGCCTTTACCTAGTTGGTTAAAAAGTTACCTTAAAAATTCAATATTCACCTAAGTGTCCAGGTTTGATTCCCATGCTAGTACTGGCATAAGTTAGGCCAGCAGCATCTGAAGACGAGAGGAGAATAATACCTCTCAGAAAGTTGTGCATATACTAACTAAACTGTGTGGTATTACTAACAGTTGAATGTAATTGGAAAATTTAAATAAAGTTTTCTAAAAGACATTCAATACTATTAGATGCTGGAAATAGACAATATATAAATATAACTAAGTAATGTTATATTCTCAAAAAATGTTAATTCTGTTATCATCAAAGTTCCATTCACTTCGTGGTTCATAAAGTAAAATACTAAAAGTAAACAAAGTATAAATAATTCTTTTACTCATATCAATATTATTTGTAAGATGACAATTTTATATTTAATAATATGACAATCTCTAGTTTAGTAAATGAAGAATAATAATCATTAATGTCTTTATATGAAGAAGATGGTGTCAAAGTTATTGATGCAGAAAAGTTTTACACTTGTAAATCAAATTTAATAATTTGTTATATATAATTTATTAAATTATTGTCTCACTTTTCAATTTATATGCTCTTTGTAAAATTTATCTTATGTGATTTATTATATGATTTAATGATGGACTTGGAAACTAAAATTTTTGAATTGATGCTCAAACTATCACTTCTGGAATGCCAGTGACTTTCTCTGTAATCAATCATTTCTATTCAATCATTTTTCAAAATATCAAATGAAGCCAAGAATTCAATTTATTGGAATTATTTTCAATCACAATAAACCAGATGGAAACATCATTTTAATATTAATTATATAGTAAATCAAGTTGGAGGCATTCAGTAAGGAAAAAACCCCACTGTTTATTCTTTTTAAATTTCATTTATAGAGACATCTATTTAGATATTTTGCTTTATTTTTTTAAATTCATACATTTGTTTTTTATAAAAATATCTATTAGTTTTTAATTTAAAAAAAATCAAAAGAGATCAGTAAAATCAAATATCAGTCTACTACTATTAGAAAGGTTATTTCAAAAAGTTTTTGGATTTTTTATGAAGTTTATTAAGATTCAAAATTATATTTTCACAATATTTGTGTAATAATTATTAAAAAATCAATAGGATACATTAATACACTATTTTGCATAAACATATGTATTATTTTCAAAAATAGACAATAATAACTTCTATTTTAATGTTTTTATAAAAAAAATCACAGTTCTCTGATCAGCCCAAATTATGAAAATTATGGTT
Organism: Epiperipatus broadwayi; assembly: GCA_028023455.1. Lineage (NCBI taxonomy): Eukaryota > Metazoa > Onychophora > Udeonychophora > Euonychophora > Peripatidae > Epiperipatus > Epiperipatus broadwayi. The sequence continues at coordinate 1,805,616 of JAQFVV010012513.1, forward strand.
AATATATCACCAGCATTACAGTCTTAAAATAATTTGAAATAAAATTAAAAAATAATTTTAGTGTTTTAAAGCAGAATTTGAAATATTTGTCAAAGATTAATATGTTAATTTTCTGAATTTACTCTGCCATTTATTCAGTGATATAGATAACTTTGGTAGTCATTATGATTTTATTTACATAAATTTGAATTTTTAAAATATTTTTCACTTGCAAACATACGTTACAACCAAATCAAATTCAATATATTAAATTCTGATATAGAAGAAAATTTTATGCCATAAGTCAAAAGTTGGAAGCTTACAAAAAATATCACCAAAAAAAAAAAAAAAACGAATTAAATGTGGCATTGTGTAGAAGGGTTAATGCAAATTTCTATGCCTCCCATCATAGCCTTTGTCTTTATATCATAATCTAAATTCAACTCTTCATTAAACATAACCTTGTCTAATCTTAGAAAGAGTATATTTATTATTTTATTAACACATCACTGAAATGGGAGATTAAATTTATTGCACAGGATCCCTAGTTGTGTCCTACATATTTAGTGCATTTGTAGATTGATGGATTCTTGAGTTTGAAGTCCATAGATTGTAGCTTTGAGATTATTTCCAGTGTTTGAATTTCTAAAGAAAAGATTATTTCATAATTCTTGCATATGCATGAATTGGCCTATTTTTAACTGGTAACCACAAAATCTGCTGAGTTCTATAAAAAATTCAGTAGATAATGATGTTTTTTTTTTTTTTTTCAAACTGTATTTTCTTATAACTACATACTTACCCTTAAACTTTTTTTACTACTTACCTACACTTTTCAGACTTGATCTTAAATTTATTTTTTAATAAACAATCAATTTGAGGTGCTTTTGATTCTTTTGACACATCGTATACATAAATTTACACTTTTATTATAATCCTGAAGATACATATTCTCTTCACATTTAATTTATATTAAACTGAAGTCTTCTGTATGGAACACTACTGTGATTTTTAGATATTTATTACTACCATATCTTTTTGTCAATAAAAATGTTAACATTTTCATTTCCATTGTTTTAACATGATTCATATTTTTTATATTAGTTTTTTTTTCCATTTTTCTAATTATTTATTAGAAAAAATCTACTTGAAAATGATCATAGAATATTGTTGAAAATTTTTATTGATTTACATATTTTTGTTTTAAATTGGGCATACTGCTGCTCTAATATTTGATATAATTCTTATAGCATATAGCTGTAAATCCATAAGTCAAAAGAATGTTTTCAAGACTTTGGGATAACAGCAGAATGCTGAGACTGGAGTAAGACACTGTAATATTTCGCTTCATGGTTGAGACATGCAAGCACCTTAAAATTGTTGGGGTCATGATTAATGTTACTATATTACAAGTGTTGATTCAGAAGTAACATAGTACATAACTTGGAAAGAAAGCCATTCACCCTTTTACTAAGATATCGCTTATATAACAATGTAAAGACAATTTTGGTTCATGCTGTAAAGCCAGATTTATATTAAAACAAAGAATTTGTGAAGCATTAATTATATATTTTTAAAATAAAAATAGAGTATTACTCATTTATAATTATTAAAACAACTATATATATATTAAGCAATTAAATCATCCCACATGATTAAGAAATCCAGTACTGCCCTCTGTGAACTAATATATAAATACATTAAAGTTCGTATTTCAAAATAGCCAGGTCAAAATGGTACCCACTTTGACCTGTCTGCTATCAGATGTTATATATTGAAATATGAACAAACTCAAACAAAGAACTTGAAATTAGCAAACAACGATATTAAATTTTACTACAAATAAACATGTTTTTACTATTATTATATAAAGACAAACTAAACTTTAGTAATTTTAATCTTTAAACCACCTAACACAAATGTATAGAAAATAATCCCAATGCATAACGCTATACTGAAATAAATATACAAATATTAAGCAATTAAATCATCCCACATGATTAAGAAATCCAGTACTGCCCTCTGTGAACTAATATATAAATACTAAAGTTTAGTTTGTCTTTATATATTAATAGTAAAAACATGTTTGTTTGTAGTAAAATTTAAGATCGTTGTTTGCTAATTTCAAGTTATTTGTTTGAGTTTGCTCGTATTTCAATATATAACATCTGATAGCATACAGATCAAAGTGGATACCATTTTGACATGGCTATTTTGAAATACGAACTCTAATGTATTTATATATTAGTTCACAGAGGGCAGTACTGGATTTCTTAATCCATTTTGACCTGGCTATTTTGAAATACGAACTCTAATGTATTTATATATTAGTTCACAGAGGGCAGTACTGGATTTGTTAATCACGTGGGATGATTTAATTGCTTAATATTTGTATATTTATTTCAGTATAGCGTTATGCACTGGGATTATTTTATATATGTTACATTAATAATTATAATGGCAGAGTATCAATATATATATGAATTCATAGTATTATTTCTGGGAGCTTCCATGTAATAAAAATGAAATAGGTAAATAGCAGACATAGCAGACATTCAGTACAATTGTGGTGAGATTTAAAATCGTTATTTTTTTCCATTTGTCATTTTCTCTTCATTCTCAAATTCTATTGGTTGAGAAGTTTTGAAAAATATTTTATCCTCCAATAGCTTTTTTCAAATATTGTTAATTTTCTTTAATTCATACTTTTCATTTATGCTCTTGGATCTTTTAAAAATCTCTATAGATTCTCTGAGCAATGTCTGTTCATATTGTTCAATTTTTGCCAGAATATGTGTTTATTAAAATTGTTGTCATGGTTAGTTAATTTAATGTGTGAATAATGGCTAATGAATTAGATTTTTTTCTAACTTCCAAAATCTGTTCTTCATTTCTTATGTTTACGATTGGTCTGTTCAATGTCTGAATGTAAACAAACACCACATGGAATTTGATATACACCATGACATTCCAAAGGAATTTTCTCTTTAGGATGTGGAAATAGTTCATTAATTTTTTTAAATGTAGTATAAATTGTGTGGATATTATTTGACTTTTAAAATATTACCAATTTTATCAGTTAGTCCCTTTATATATGGCAGAACCGTCTTAATTTTAGAATTATCAAAATCTTTTTCTTATTATATAATAAAGCTCTATTAATAATCATGTGATCAAAACCCTTAGGAAGAATTATTTTTTTAGTAACATAGATATTTTTGTGAAAATGGCTTTCATTGGAAAGTTTCTTAGTTCTATCTTACAATGTCTTTGCCACTATAAATAATTATGCTGGATGTTGATGAGAAGAAAAAGATACAATTCTTGTTGTTATTATTTTTTATTTCCATAGTAAATTTGTTGTTGTTGTGAAAAGAATTTAAGAAAATTAAAAATTCATCAAGAGCATGCTTAATGTGAAGTCAAATAACAAAGGAATCCTCAATATACCTCAACCATACACATGTTTTTTTTAATTGCCGATATCAAAATTTTCTTTTCCAAATTTTCCATAAAAATAGAAGCCAATGTTGGAGAAATTGGTAAACCCATAGCTAAACCTGATGCTTGTTTATACATCTGACCATCAAAAACAAAAAAAAAAATGTATTTAATAAGCAGTGTTCAATCAAACTCATAATAAAATCAGGCAATTTAATATTTTTTAAAATTTCAATAGCTGCAGGTACACTAGTAAAAAGTGAAACAATATCAAAATGTACCAAAATATCATTTTTACTTAATTTAATATCTCAGATAATCTCAAAGAAATGATTTGCATTCTTAAAATAAGATGACTAGTGTCTGATTTGGTGAACCAACTGCACTTACAATTAGTCTTGATGAAATACCTGGTTTGTGGATATCTACATTTTTCTTTTCATCACCATTCAGCACAATTCTTTTCAGTGGAAAAGACATTGCTAGATAGAACTAAGAGACATTCTGATGAAAGCCATTTTCCACAAAAATATCTATGATACTAAAAAATGCTTCTTCATAATGGTTTTGATCATAAAATTACTAATAGGGTTTTTATATAATAAAAAAAAATTCAATACTTCAAAAATGAAGGCTGTTCTGTCATATATAAAGAGGGTAACTGATAAAATCGGTAACATTTTAAAGAAAAATAATATCCACAATATTAATACTACATTTAGAAAAATGAAAAGTATTTCCACATTTTAAAGAAAAAATTCCTTTAAAGTGTCATAGTGAATATGAAATTGTACGTAGAGTTTCTTTACATATATACATTGGACAGACCAATCATAGAATAAACATAAGAAAGGAAGAACACATTTTGGCAATTAGATAAAAATCTAATTCATCAGCCATTTATTCACACATTAAATTAACTAATCATGACATCAATTTTAATAAGACATATATTCTGACAAAAATTGAACAATATGACAGAGACTGCTAATGAAAGCTATAGAGATTTTTAAAAAGTGCAAGAGTATAAATGAAAAGTGTGAATGAAAGAAAATTAACAATATATGGGAAAAGCTATTGGAGGATAAAATATTTTTTAAATTTCTCAACCAACAAAATTTAGGAATGAGAAGAAAAGAAAAAAAAGATTTTAAATTTCACCACATACATTCTTATGATTTGAGAAGAAAAAAAACTCTGAGGAAAGTACTTGTTATTGTACTGAAATGTCAGTTATTTAGCTATTATATTTTTATTACACAGAAGCTCCCAGAAATAATACTATAAATTCATCATTTACCCATGAGAATATTAGAATATATATACATACACATAATAAAAAATGAAAATGAAAAATAATATCCATGTAAATAGAAAATAACCTTTAACCTTTGATGTTATCAAGAAATATGCGGATTAAAATCAATATAACAGTTTCTTTAACAAACTGTTCCAACATGTAAATTTATGAATGCTCTTATAGTTAAAATAACTCTGGCAAGTGGGATTATAAAAGCTAAACAACTCTGGCTAATGGCATTAAAAAGACTAAATCTCAATTCAAACTCAGATAAACACACAGCTTTTTCATCATAATCAATAACTAAACTTCACTTGCCAGGATTTGTTTATTTTTTCCATTATTTTAGCTTAGAAAATTATAAAGGAATTAAAGGATAACTGTTAGATTTGTAATTGCATTAGTGATAACTTTAATTTTATTCTTCAATAATGAAGTCAAAAGCATTTGATGTCCATTTAACACTCAAGTGTACAGTTAATGAATCTCGAGTAGGTTGAGGATAAGCAAACATTTATGTATGATGTTTTTATATTTTAAAACAGTACTATGAATTGTTTCTTTCTGCGATGATATGGTTAAAAGTGTAATTGATAATCATCATCATCATCATCATCAACAACAACAACAACCATTATCAATCCACTGCAGGATGAAGATCTCTCCAAGTTCAATACATCTTTTCCTATCTATATATTTATTACACAAATAATAATAATAACAATAATAATAGTAGTAGTAGTAGTTGTTATAATAATAATAATCATCATCAACATCACCATCATCTATATATATAAAATCCATATGAATTATTGTCTGCAAGAATGTAGCATGTTTCCTGTGAATGTACGTTTTTTCCCCAAGAAGCTGTCATGTGACAAATTCACAACTAATTTTAAAAAACTATTAAGTTTCTCTGTAAAGCTGTCAAATTCTCAATATGAGAAAGAAGTATTGCTGCCATCTTGGTAAGCTATAAAGCTGTATATTTATCAAAAATATGAACTGCCATCTTGGTCATTCTGAAAACACACATGGACCATAAAAAGTAAATAAAGTCATAAACAAATACAAATTATGTACATAAGATTATATCATTAAAACTAGCCAACATTTAGACAATCCCAATATCAATAACAATCAACAATCTCAGCCTGTTGTCAAGGCAACCTTTTAACAATAAATGTGCAATCCCTCAAGAAAATGAAGTGGAACCACACCCTTATTTATGGGCCAATATATTTATATAGACTCTAAAGATTCCAACTTAACCACAGAGACTGAAATTATTAATACAAAGAATGCCAACTAATAATTAATCAATTATAACATTCAAACTGCAATTATAATTTTCCAATTGCACCCAAAATATTACTTAAATAATAAGTGTATTAATATTCAATGCAAAATGAGTTTATAAATAATCATTAAAAAACAATCAACACTTAGACAATTCCAATATCAATAACATATAACAATCTCAGCCTGTTGTCAAGGCAATATATACATGTATGTTCTCAATTTATTAGTTTAGTTGTTTTCTAACGTTTATAATCAAGCCATCACAAAAAATATCAATATTAAATAATAATAATAATAATAATAATAATAATAATAATAATAATAATAATAATAATAATAATAATAATAATAATAATAATAATAATAATAATAATAATAATAATAATAATAATAACAACAACAACAACAACAACAATAACAGACACTAATAAACAAGCATGGTCATTGTGAACCATAAAAAACAAAAAAAGAGAAAGAGAGAGAAAACTGATTTAGGAATGAATGGCTATACAAACAAATCTTTGAACTACAAATATGTCCACATATAGAACATACTGGTTCTTTCTTCTGTTTGTTTGATATTTTAATATCCTGCCTTTTAATTTCTTCAGCAAAAAACACATTTTAAAAATACTTCAACACTATGTCTAATTGTAGCTCTTCAATATAGTGCATACTTTTCATATTGTCTCAATATAAACAATAAATGGTAGTAGTGCATATAATACACTTCACTGCTTGATGGCACTGGTTTTCATCCAATGCACATCAATATACCATTTTAGCAGCCTAACTTAGGTCTAACTTATTGCTAACACTACAACAGTTTATGGCCTATAGAACAGTGATGTTCATATTAGCTGTTGCATGTGTACATAGCATTGCACACATATATTAGGGCCCATTGATGTGCTTCACGACAACATGAAAATGCACACGTTTCACAGATAACTACCATATCATGTGAGGGTGTACAAAATTCAACTGACTATAACTCTTGTAATGTGTGTTTGAAGTAATGATCATATACCATACCTGATGTAGTATTACATACTAATAATTGGAAGCCTGTCACTACACTTTTCTACACAACTTGGAATGTGAAAAAATTACAAAAGTGTAGTGATGAGCACAATTTCCCAGAATTCATGCAAAAAGGCACATTTGCACAAGATCAGCTATGAGACAAATTAAATGTCTGAGGTTGCACATTGTTTTGGAAATCAGATGCTTGGTTTGATCACAGTACTGCATCTTTTGGATGATCCTTTGGATCATCAAAAACATTGGTCCCTAACCCTGCACATTCCAACAGTATGTACTGACATTTATAATGTAATTTAAAAGTGTAATTATTCAATTTCAGAAAAAAAATATTTTTATGTTTTATAAAATAATATTGGTTTGTAAATTGTTTACAAATACTTTGCAGAATATTTGCCCATAATGTTTACAATAGTGTTTATAATGTTAGTTTGATCAGAGTAGTGCATCTTTTGGACGATCCAAAAAATCGTCAAAAACATCTGTCACCAGTCCCGCACATTCCAGTGCTATGCACTGAGATTTATAATGCAATTTAAAACTGGCATGTAAATAGTTCAAAAGTAGTTTGAAAAATGGCAACATGCAATGAAATGTATATAAAAAAAAGCGAAAAAAAACTAACATATATTCAAAAGATTGTATGTAAATTTATAAAATTTACCATATCGTCGTCCACTAAACATGTATATTGATGTGCATTGGGCAGAAAATAGCACCATCAAATGGTGGAGTGCATTATAGGTACTAGTACCCAATAAACTATATAATATTAATATCATTTATGTTCTTTATTACTTTTTACAATGCTTTTTATAACTCACTATTGATGGTTTTTATTGCCCTAGAAAACTTCTTCAGAAATATAACAAACACAATACAAATATATGAATGCAAGTATACATGAACATATACTTTTGCATTATATACATTCTATCATATAATCATTATGTATATACCCACACATACCTTTTATACGTCTCTATATAATTATTATCTTTTATATATTAAACATTTTAATCTTTTTTATATTCTACATTTATCAATCAATGCTTCCTATAATCATATATATATATTATTTTTATTTCATTTATTTTTTATTTTATTGTATTAATATTCAATGTGTATAATTTTCTTTAACCTATAATATTATTTTTAACATATTTTTTATATCTACCTTCTATTTATATTCTCAAATCTTAACTGCTGTCAATTCAAACTTTTAAATTTTACAGTTAGATTTAGTAGCGCCCTCTTTCTATTTTATTAAATCTATTTTTTTATATCTACATTTTTTATGTCAAAATTAATAAGAATAATATAAAAAATAAATGAAATAAAAATAATATATATAAATGATTATAGGAAGTATTGATTGATAAATATAGAATATAAGAAAATAAAAATGTATAATATATAAAAGATAATAAGTATATATAGAGAGATATATAAAGATATATGTGGGTATATAAATAATGGTTACAAGATAGAATATATGTAATAATATTACAATTCCATGTATGTACTTTTTCAAAGCAATATATGTAATTATCTAATTGAATATTTATAAATACAGTAATCAGATATATTTTAAAGGTTAGTCTTTCAAAGTGTTAGTTGACAAGGACTACAAGGACAGTCAAAAGTGCTACTAAGTGGATAAAAATTTTAAAATATATCTGATTACTGTATTTATAAATATTCAATTATATAATTAAGATAGAATATAAATATATATAATGTAAAATTATATGTTCATGTATATTTGTATTCATGCATTTATATTGTGTTTTAGTTCTGAAGAAGATTGCTGGGGCAATCGAAACTGTCAGTAGTGGGCTGTAAAAAAATATTGTAAAACTTTTTCTGGATTTGGCATTCTAATAAGAAAGATGAAGTTATAATACTTCATATCTTTGAGATAATCTTTATAACTTAAACAGGATCTACATCATCTATGAAAAGCACACTCAAGTTCATTAGACGCTTTTAGAATAGCATAAAAATAAAGTTGAGAAAACTGAGAAAATGAATAATGAAAAGCCATTTACAATTTATGAAATTTGATCATTTTTATATATCATTGTACGACTAAGTTATCAATATATATATAACTATTAAATGACTTTGTAGTGGAATGATAGCAAATTCATTCATTATGCTCCAGACCTGTATTTGAATCCTACTTCACAATCTATTTAGGCTTGAGATTTTTTCAGTTACCTGAAACATAGCCAATTCAGAAAACTAACTCATATTGCACAGTAAATAGGTATCTAACATAGGTAAAAAGATAGAAAACTGTTTATAATCTCTCCATTCAGCAGTTGCAATGATTAGCAAGTATTGCCTTATCCGTCATTGTTTCTGTATGGGAATTGTGGAATTAAAAAGGTATATATTAGTTGTAGAGTAGGCTGTTAAAAGGCCGTTTTAGATACGTATTATGAATTAGTATCTCTGTTTTTTTTTTTTTCAAAGAAATTGAGAAATAGATCAGTCCATTGGTTGATTTTTTTTTTGGGGGGGGGGGGTACTTTATTTATTTTTAGCTCTTCGTTAGAATTTAACGTATGTTTGCTTTATGTTTATATATATTTAAAAGTTTAAGATAGCTATGCTTCTTATAAGCGCTTGTTAAAGATATATATATATCTGATCGAGTATTATAATCTCGTTGCATTTATAATATATATATATGAACGTAAAATAAAGAATGCTTATAGAAGAACACTTTAGAATTGTAATTTTAGTAAACTAAAAAATGTTTTTTTTATAAATTAGACTAGTTTTTAAAATCAAAATATAAAGGATATAATAATTAAAAACAATAACAAAACAACAATAATCAGGATATCTTATTATTTTGATTATCCTAATTAATAGGATTTTTTTTTTTTGCTTTACTTATACTTAACATTTATTATTATGCGCTTGTATTATTATTTTGTAGTTACAGCGTTTGTTAAAGGGGGGGTGGGTTAAAAATTAAAATAAATATAACGTAAGTTGCAGTTTATTTACATAGGAGATCCTTGACATTGCTGTATATAAACCCCCTCTTTCAGTTCGTTGTTTTTTGTTCCAAATTGTTCTATATATGTAAGCATAGAAGCTTTAATGTGGAATCTAAAAATGTGTTAGAGGTAAGCAAATCATCGATTGTTAAATTAATATGTATGCATTACTTATGTGGGAATTTATGCCTTTACATTGTGTGTGACTATATATATATACTTAAGAATTTAAAGTAATTATTTTTAATTCTAAGGATTTACTAATGGTATATGTATATATAAATTTAGATATTGAAAAGTATTAATTTTCATTTTACATGATAGACTGTGCTCAATTTAAGATGTTAATTATTATTCATAAATAAAAATGAAACTCTTTAAATGTTAATATTAAAAACAAACTAATCTTCCTAAGTTAATAAACTCACGAGTTCTACATTGGATTTAACATAATCTATTTTTTTTTCATAAATCTCTGAGCACTCATATATATTGGTTATATACTTAAAAATTATATTTTTTATAAACTTTTACTTCAATTTGAAATATTATTTATCTTACATAACTTTAACCTCAAGAATATGCGTGTAAAAATGCGATAGTAAGGACCTCTACAGGTCTTAACCACAAGTTTACGATTTGGAAAAAGACCTGTAGAGGTCCCTACTATCGCATTTTTACGCGCATATTCTTGAGGTTACAGCTTTAGTAAATATTATTTCTCTTAAATTAATATGATTTATATAAAAACATATATACATATTTTCTGGATTGCGAGAGAATAATAGAAATCATACGTTTCATTTTCAATTATTCTGAATTCTCTGAAAAATTCTACAATCTATAGTTTTTCTTTGACATTTCACTTCAACAAACATTTTAATCACATCTGACCATCTCACATGTGGAGGTTTTTTTTTTTTTTGAGGACTTTTTCAATTTCTTGGATTTCGGTTTAAAATTTTAAGTGACCAGCTGTTACCACATCCTTTATCAGTTTATTCCGTTCAGTCAGATATTAGAATATTAATTTTTTGATAATGTCGAACTCATATGTCTGCTTTGGGTCATTTTCTGTTACTGCCATCATGCACCCATGATGTGTTAAGCAGACTGAAATTTCTTTATTGTTGTTTTGGAAAGTATCTAAACTTAAATCTTATATGTAAACATGTAAAATATATGTAATAAACATGTTTTTTTCCCAAACATATAGGCATATTTCCTTTGAATTTTAATGTATTTCTACTAACATAAGGTTCATAGAGATTTGATTTTATGATTAACTTCATCCCTTCGTTTTACCATGATTAATAATCTGAAAATTAATACTTAATTCATTATTATCCATTGTTGTTTTCTCTTTTTATTAAAAGCCATTCAAACTTATAATAGTCTTTGTAAAAAAAATTTTAATATTTTTGAAGCTTCAACAGCATTATTTCCAAAAAAAAAAAAAAAAAACCTATTGTTTTCCAAATCTCGACTTTTCTTAGTTACTCCAATTAACCTTCAAAAATCACAAAAAAATATTTAGATATATAAAATCTGTCTGTTGTGAACATTTATCAATGTTAACGGCTTTAGTTTTACCATGTAATGTAATCATGGCTTTTGAGTTTTATTCAATATTCTTCAAAATATAACAAAATCCTGAGCCTATATATTGATGATTTAAAACTTGGATCACTGTGCAGAAATGCTTATCGGTATGCTTTTTTCATGATCTATAAATCTAAAGTTTAATGACAACTCATACTTAATAGATTGTTCCATAATTACTATTAATACTTGCTTGCAACCTGTTTGGCTAAAAGTATTTTTAAATCCAGTTTGCTCTTTTAATCAATCTGAGTACAAAACTCTTCATAGGTGTATTACAATGATCATAGTAAACAAAAACACAGTTTGATTCTTTAACTTGTTTGATTTATTCATGCATCCTCATTACTAATGGTGCATTAAAGTAAACTACAAGTTGACTGTACTTAGAAACTCAAGTAAGCCTTAATACAATAACATAATGCACTTTTTTTTCTTTTTGCATGATGTGGGCAAAATGTGGGATTAATATGCAGAAAATTTATATAAAATTTTGGCATGTATTAATGATTAATTTTAGAAACAAAAGACTTTATCTGAATATCTAGAATGATTTGTAAAAAAAATGTGACAAAAAAGGAACCCACATCAATTGATTATTTTACTTACTGCTGTGACAATAGTATTTCTCTTTTCTGCACCATACTGCCATCTATTTCAAGATTGAATAACCAATAGGAACACACATCACTTGATTCTTTTACTTACTGCTGTGACAACAGTATTTCTCTTTTCTGTACCCTACTGCCATCTATTTTAAGATTGAATAACCAATAGGAACCCACATCACTTGATTCTTTTACTTACTGCTTTGACAAGAGTATTTCTCTTTTCTGTACCCTACTGCCATCTATTTTAAGATTGAATAACCAATAGGAACCCACACCACTTGATTCTTTTACTTCTGGTGTGACAAGAGTATTTCTCTTTTCTGTACACTACTGCCATCTATTGTAAGATTGAATAACCAATAGTTATCAAAGAGTAGTAGATACCTAAACTGATTTGGTATTCAAAATTGAAAACATGGAAACTATGCTTTTAACTGGCATCTTGTGTGTCTTTTTATACTGAACTTGAAATTCAAAACACTCAATGTTTTTGAAATAAAATCAACTGATTTGTATAGTTACATTGATTCATCACTAAATATATAATTATATTTTACTAATTTTGATTCTGTTCTAACTTTAGATACATCTTTTCCCCTTTAATTAAGAATACTAGCACCCACATAACATCATTTGTTCATTTAACTAACTATGGGTAACAGGAGCATTACTCCCCTATTTAATCCATTAACATAAACCGTTAGAAGACATAAAAAGTGTTTGGGGTTTGAATTTTCAAGTATGTTTCATGAGGATTCCATGTCCATATATAAGATGCAATTATTTTTACTAATGCTCCAGAAAAAAATCTGCCAAACTACAAGTCAAATGAGATTTTTGTTGATGAATTTCTAGAGAAAGTTTGTTTAAATTCAGTAAATGTGATGTTAGTTTTATTTTTAAACAAGATGGCAGATGCATACTATTCAATTGATTTCTTAGTTTATTTTTAATAAAATTCAAGTTCAAAAATGTCTGTTTGTAAAAATATATTGATCTGAAAATCAACAGAAATCCAATTGCATAGGTTTTTAATTGAATATAAATATCAGTCAATAACATAAAATAATAAATTGATAAGTAACATACATTTTGTGATGGTAAAATTAACTCATGCATTACAACTCCCTCTGATGATGAATTGTGCTGTATGAACTGAATTGCATGTAGATCTTTCAAAGAATAATATCTATATCTTATTATAGCTATTGCATATGAATATTGGTTAAGCCAGAATGACATGCTCAAAGAACTATATACTTGGCTCACAAGCCATAAGTTGTCTATTCTTTGACTTTATCACTGAATGGAAAGTAGTGACTGCTTTAGACTTTTTAAAAAATTAATACACCACTATTATGTTAAATTCATTTTAACCTTCAAATGAAAATGTAGCTCCAAAAAATAACGTTAAAGATTATGCAGAAGGGCTATTTAAACCAATACTGTCAACACAGTATCCAAAACAAACAATAACATAATTCATCAGACTTCATAAAATGATTTTACAAAGTATTACAAAAACTAACAATTACAATTTACACATTAGTGCTTCACACCACACTTGATTGTACACTGGTGAAGTTTTAGGATGGGAGGAGTAGCTATTCTTAATTTATGGTAAAATATATTATATTGTTTTATATAGGAGAATACAAAATAAAGATTTTATTTAAACAGAAAGCAATAAAATTATGTATTTATTTATATATTTATGAAATTTCTAAAAATGTTATTTACAAGCATAATCATTACAAAAACACATATTTAAATAAATAAAAATATATAATAAATTTACAACATTTGCATAGTAGCAAAATAAAATTAAATTGAGTTGTCTTTGCATTCCATATTTTATTATTTTGAAATAGTAAATAAAAGATATTTTGTGATTAGCTCTGCTCTTCACCATAGTGATTCTACTACTTTTATGTATTGTTATTTTTCTAAATAATTAGAAAACTTTATATTTAAAAAAATAGCTTTTGAATTCAAGTTCATCTAAAAAAAATAGTTTGAAGATGAAAAAAATATTATTACCAATACAATAGAAATCGAAGATATTTTTGATAAAAATATTAGTAACAAAAGTTAATTTTTGATTTTTAGTTTTTTTTAAAGAAATTTTATTCTATTGCTATATTGATTGTTACAATTACAAATGTAACATCAATTACATATCTATTTGGAGCAATGTAGATCCAACTTTCTTCCATGTTACTCTTGTGATATAGCTTGGAGCAATTAGTCGGTCCTCCTTCATGATTTTCTCCATGATGTTTTATATTTAGTAATGCATGGGTCTCTGATTCTTTCAATTATTGCTTTACATCTGACACACCACAGGACATAATTCATGAAAATTTCCAGTGTTACATCTGTAAATAGACCCTGTCCTACATAGTCTTTGATTTATAGTTTCCATTTGTATTGCTATACCATTTATGAGTTATTTGTAATTGGACATACTGGGACATCAAAGAAAGATGTAGTTGATTGACTCCTCCTCTCTCCCACACATCTGGCACACAGGATCGATCTGCTTGAAATTTCTCCTGTATGCCAAGAAAGAGTTTGTAGGAGGGAGTCCAGGTTAATTTTAATTCAATTTTTTTTATTTATATCCTATTCGGAATATTTTCTTTTAAAAATAAATTTGAACTCAAAATCTCATTTTTAAAGCATAATTTTTGCTAATCCTAAACCAATATTGCCAAATATGTTGCAAAGTTAGAATCAATATGGTGGAAAGCAGCGCTAATCACAATATACATATTTTTATAACAATTTCAAAATATAAAAAGAGATTTCTCTTGAGATAAAAATAATCATAGATGAAGTAAAATTTTAATATTTAATTAAACAAAACTGAATTTTAATAAAATAAAATAAAACAACTAATTTGAATTATTTTGTTGATCAATAGAATTAATGAAACATGTTTTTCTTTAAATAGTGACATAATTAGATTATTAAATTTTTTTATCATGCCGAATTTCAATCAATGTTCTGCTAATCTGATTGGATAGGTTTCATATACAATTTCATTTTTTTAATTTTAATTAATCAATTACTTAAAGATTTTTATATAGGCAACCGTAAGAGTGTTTTAACATTAGCAACATTAATCATTGACTTATGATTATGTCCATTTCAACTTTAAGAATAAGAAAAGACAGAAAAGCAAAACAATGACAACGCATATAATAATACTATGCCTAAGATGAGATTTGCTATGCAAATGCAAACCGATATTGAATCACAAAAATAACCACATGTAGAACATGCTGGTCCATTATTTTGTTTGAAATTTCGCAAAGCTGTCTTTAAACTTTTTCTGCAGAAACTAATGTCACTGTCTAATAGAAGCTTTTTAAGATATTTTATCTTTTTTTGTATCTTACCAATAAAAATAATCAACATTGCCTTGTTTTGAATTAATCTTTATGACGTTAAGACGTTTGTCTCTTGCACCAAAATCATTCTAAAGTTCTCCAAATATACCCTTTTAGAAAGTCAAGCATTAACCATTCATTTTACATATTCAGTCTAATGAAAGTCTGAATTTATAATAGTGGACTCTATATTATTACATTCAGAAACTTAAAGAACCCAGACGTGTTTATATATTTGTATTATCAAAAATATGTATATATTTGCATAAACTAAATGTATGCAAAGTAATTTTGTGATAAATAATTTTCCAGGATTATCGTCAAATTTATAAATTATTCTCAATATGTTTGCCGTGTTTACTATAAATTCTGATTTATTTTTATTAATTTAATGTTTTATTAAATTTCACTTTATTATTTCATTTTCAAATTCCTTTCGAGCGCTCTCTTTATCTGTAC
Organism: Epiperipatus broadwayi; assembly: GCA_028023455.1. Lineage (NCBI taxonomy): Eukaryota > Metazoa > Onychophora > Udeonychophora > Euonychophora > Peripatidae > Epiperipatus > Epiperipatus broadwayi. Next base: position 1,821,766 of record JAQFVV010012513.1, read on the forward strand.
AATCTCTTTAAATGTTTTCCTGATATTGAATAAACTGTTTGCTTTTGAATTTTTTAAGGCCTGCTGGCTTAGACTTTTTTTTTTTTTACTTTTAATAAATAATCTTTGTCAAAATATCCTCTCGTCTACGAATTGAAAACTTTAGAAAAAAATTCTTAGCTTGTCATTAATCAAGTAAAAAATTCTTCTTGTTAACAGCGCCCCAAGAGGATAAAGCTGACACTAAAATTATTATTCCATTTCTATTTTAATTATACTCTAATTTTAAACTTTTAGCGTAAGCATGTGTTTTAAAGACCTACAGAGGTCCCTAGTGACGATTTTTTCAGACGCTCATTGCTAAGGTTTACAGCCTTGTTAAAACTATTACTGTTTAAATAAACAAATGTGTAAAATAAAATATAAAAAAAATAATAAAAAAACACAAAAAGTCGAAAGCAGTTTTTAAAAATATATATCAAAATATTTTCGCTCAGATGGAGTTTTATAATGAAATGCGGATTCATTACCGCACAATTATCAGTTAAGATTTAGTTTTTATATAAACATATAATTATGTATTTATGTTAAGAGGCGTACAATAAAAAATATAATTAACTATAAATATATACTAACTTAGGGCTATTAAATGCAACATGTTATGTTCTGGTGAAACTTTGAGACATATTGTTTTTATCTTATTATAAAATAAACTTGTTTTAAAATAAATAAATCAATTTAAGAAATAAATATAGATTAGATTATTTAATATATAGCAATAATAGTAAAAACAATACAGTAAGTAAATAATCCACTGTAAAATAAAGATTTCCCATCCTCGCCTTTAGAAGAAATAATAATCCCGTTGGCATATTGTTGGATGGTTAGAATTTGAGCGGTTTTTACTCTTGTTTCATTCTTTAGTTAAGAATAACAAAATATCTATTTATTAGCCAATATAGAATAGTTGGCTGTGTTACATAAAGCATATCTGCCGGAAAACAATATTAAGTTCAACTAAAACTTGAAAAAAAAATCAGTTTTATGGATCCAGATTCAAATTCAAATTGTGGAAGATAGATATCCTTTTTTTATATTTATATATATATATACAGACACACACACACACACACACATACAAAAACATTAGCAATAAAAGAATTTAAATAACAGTGAATATTAAACAACTACAGCAAACAAAATCAATAAGGGTAAAAATAGTATTGATGTATAAAAAAAAATCTTGAAAAATATTAACAAAGTAAATATTGTTTTATACATTACCAAAAATTGGTACAGAAAATGCATCAAACACATATTAGTAAAAAGAAATACGTCATATAAATAAAGACAAAAAAACTGTATAAAATGGCAGAGGGATATGGTTATTGGAACTCAGAAAACATCATTGATGTTACAGACCACTATTTATATATAATCATCATCAACAACAACAATTATCAATCCACTGCAGGATGAAGGTCTCTCCAAGTTCAATCCATCTTTTCCAATCTTTAACTTCTCTTCTCCACACCACCCCTGCACACTTTCTTATTTCATCCATCTCACATGTGGTCTCTTTTTTATAGGTATTTTACAATCTCTTGGAATCCAGTTTGATATTTCAATTATCCATCTTTTATCATCTCTTCTAGCAATATGTCCAGCCCAACTTCACTTCAGATGTTTAATTTTTTCAATGAGGTCAGTAACACCTGTTTGTTCTCTTACCCATATATTGCATTTTCGATCTCTTCTTCTTATTCCTAACATGCATCTCTTCATACTTCTTTGGGTAGTCTGAAGTCTCTGTATTGCTCTTCTGTTAAGTGTCCATATCTCAGATCTATAAGTAAGAACTGGCAAAACATATTTATTAAAAACCTTCTATTTCTAACACATATGCATATTTCCTTTTAATATCAAGTTACGTCTACCAAATGCACTCTGACCAAGTTTAATTCTATTATTAATTTCATCCATTATGTTTCCATATGTATTAATAATCTGACCAAAGTATTTGTAACTGTTAACTTCTAACTCATCATAATCAATCTTTATTTTCATATTTTGAGAAAATTTATTGAACATTACTTTAGTCTCTTTAATAATTATATTTATAAAGTGCATACTCATTACTTTAAAGTAATATATATTAAGGCTTCAAACTTAAAACTATGCACCTGAAAAAACGACTCAGATTTGCAGAGGTCCCTACTGTCATTTTTTCAGGCACATAGTTTTTAGATTGTAGCCTTAATATATATTACTTTAGTCTTTTTAATATATTTATTTTTAGTCCTACTTTCATCTGATAACTCCTGCAACATTTTCTGCAGCTCTAAAGCATTATTTGCAAAAAACAACTACATCATCTTCAAAAATCTAAATGACTTAAATAATCTCCATTTACTTACACTCCATTAGTTTCCCATTTTAATCCACAAAATATTTGTTGCAGCACTGCTGTAAAAAGTTTTGGAGATGTGGAGTTACCCTGTCTTACACCCTTCTCAATGTTGCCTTTCCTAGCATCTTTATAGGTCTCATTTTATGTGGTAGATAGGTTTTTCAAAAAATGGGCACAAAAGAAATTGCACAAAAATAAATGTAACTTATCTTGAAAAATGGTGGGATAGGTTCTGTAATTTTTGAAATTTGCATAAAAGCAAAGCAACAAGGAAAAATTACTTTAAAATTCCCATTAAAAAACTAAAGAAATAAAGTATGACTAATAAAATATTTGAAAAAAATTAATACAAGACAAGCTTTTTTTACTTTTTTGATTAACTACAATATTAATTTTACATTTTTTCATACATATTTTAATCATTACCACTATTAGACAATATGCATTCATTTGTAAACTAGTAAGAAATCAGATTTGTGACGTGATGTACAACTAGCGCCACTTTCAGTCATGTGCTATGTTAATGGTTTTCTGTTTCTAGATTAAAAAAATGAGATCACAATCAAAACAAAAAGATTATACATTATCATTAGAAAGATTATTTTCAGTTTATAAAATCAATAAAATCTTCATTACTATTTATTTTAAAAATCTAAAAAAATATTTATTTCTGTTAATATCTAACAAAATATGTTTTAAAAGTTTAAAAATTTTGAATATTTATTGCAATATTTTTATACATAAGTATAAATCTATTATTATTACTTACTCATTAGTATAAGTAGGTTATTTACATACCAGCTAAGATTCTAAATACAGCTTCTGGCCATATTCACGTTAGCTGCT
>JAQFVV010012513.1:1827500-1865000 GCA_028023455.1 Epiperipatus broadwayi
GTTGTGGGCTGCAGACTGGAAGGGCCATGAATCGCAGCCAGAACTATCAGCTAATTTGGAAGATTGAATATAAGAAAATATTGTTGGCATTGTGTTAAGTACATAGAAGAATAAATCATATCAGAGTTAAGCAACCTTGAGCATGTGTGCTAAGCATGGCATATGGAATGATTATCAATGAGAATCTGATGGAATTGAAATAGTAAAAAAATATATTTTAATTACAGCATATGAGTTTGCACCATCTCCTATGAAAACTATGATTCAGTTTAATTTATTAATTATTTTGTACAATAAATGTTCATTCAATCTTTCTATTTTCAACAAAGATAAGAGCTAAGTGGGATTGAAATATTTTATTCTGCACAGGGAGAATTAATTTTGCCTGGATTTATTTTTTGATGGCCAATTGACATTTATTTTGTAGCATATGAGTGGTTAGCATAAATTTATATGCTGACAAAATATTATATCGATTATTCATTTGAAAAACTTCTATTCATAATTATAATTAGTGGTACTTTATTTAATGAATGATGAAGTACCAAATATATGAGACTTGATAATATTGTTCAGATCTCAAAGAAGTTAAAAAATCAATGTTTGTTTTTTAGACATATTGAGTAATTTTTCATAGAGAAAAATTCTAAATGTACATTGTTTTTAATAAGAATATATGAAAAACTCCCAATTTTGAGTCGATTTTTTATATCACTGCAGTGTGCTATGAGGGAAAAGGAAAAAAATATGCACACATTAATTTTAATAAATAAAAATAGCTTAGATCATCTCTTATCTAAGATTGGATTCATAATTCTGTTATAGTGGCTCAACACACATATGTATACAAAACAGCACAGAATAAAAATGAAGGTAGCTCAGCATTCTTGGATCACCAAAAGGCATCTAGCCACAGATTTAAATCCAACATTGCCAAGATTGGGTGCTCTGAGAGAAATGATACTAAAAAGAATATAAAAAAGCATATTTCATCACGAATGATTTGAATGCCATCAATAGATGAGATACATGTTTTGCAATTTCAAAAAAATGGCTGGGTTAAATGATTTGCATAGATTTGCATATAAAACAACTGCCCTGTATTACTAAGGATAAAGGCTATGAATATGGCAGTTAACATACTCTGAAAGTGCTAAGCCAAAGATTAGTACTGTTTATTAGTTTAATAACTTCAACAATGTGTATTAAAGCACAATATAATCATTACTAAGATTGGATTGCACATTCATCACCACAAATTAATGATAAATTAAAGAGAAAAGGATTAACTAATGACTTTAATGGATGAATAGTCGATGATGCTGACTGAATTCAAGTAATGGAATCTGACTATAAATAATAATGTTTTGAAGATGACTCAAAATAAAGGTCATCTATATGGATGAAGGAAATTCATAAAGGGCTGGACTGATCTTCATACCCAGCTTAATATCCCTGCGAAAGGTACTAAAGAGGGATCTAGGTAAATGTAAAGGCCACCCATGGTCTTTATTATTATTTGTGTACACGTAAGATCTTTTCTCATAAATCGAAAAGTAAATATGCCATTATAACTATATATATATATTCTGTAAATAATAATATGTCTGCAAGATAAATCGAAAAGTAAATATGCCATTATAACTATATATATATATTCTGTAAATAATAATATGTCTGCAAGAGTTAATTTAATTGTAAGAATAAATTATTAATAAATTAATAATTTTAAAGTTCTGGGTTCTGAGAGATTCTGAATTTATATACGTTATTTGCACCATACTATTAGTGTTTTACATGATTGCCACTAGTTTTTGAATTCGAACATAGCATATAATCGGTGTAGTTTAATCATTGAGTGTAAAAACATGACAGAAATTATTATCAAGATTGTGAGAGCACAAATAGTCATTTAGTAAAATTTAAAAACAGGGATGATTAAAGGTATTGATAAGCAATCTGTTAATAAGGAAAATAGCTACAGATCAGATAATAATAGGTGAACTTGACATTATTAATCTCTTCAAGTGGCCTAGCCATACAAAATGTATAGATAAATATTTTATTGTTAATAAAATTAAAGATGATATAACAAAAACTGCAACTCTATTTTTTTTCAGAGGACCAAGGGTAATTGAGATTGTAAGTCTGCAATGCAAAGCTGATGACTCTGAAAGTCTGCCTCATACTGAATTGGTTAAGAAACTTAGAAACCATTTTAGCCTTGAACCATCAAAGCTCATAGCTCACCTACATTTGTGTAATAGATGCCAAATGAGGTGGGAAAAGTTGCAGAGATTTTGATATGGCTTTGAGGGTGAGAAATTGTGCCTATAAAGACTGGAAGCATTGTTAGAGTAGTGTTTATGGGGGATGGATGACAATAGAGTCTTCCAACAATTACTAGCTATCCCAGACCAATATTATCTTGAATCTGACAAAAAGGCATAATGTATAAGTTAGTATTAAGTAATTCTAGAAAATTCCAACAAGATAATATGGATGATACAAACAAGCTTCAATCTTCAAGGAAAGTTGGGCACAGAAAATGGAATGTTATTACTGTAGAAAAATTGGATATAAAGCATAGAAATTCAGCTAAAAAGTGCCAAATGTAATAACTGCAAGAAGATAGGTCATGTAGTGAAGGTTTTTGCACTAGAGTCAATGCTAGTTTAAAATAAAAAATCAGTCAAAAATAAAGGAACAATGAACATTTTACAGAAATTAATAAAACAGAGATTAAAAATTTGCAGCAAATGATGTTAGAGATAAAAATGAGATAAACCTATAGAAATGGAGATAGATAGTGGGATCAGTGTATCTATGATATGGCAGAGAGATTTGTGCATGTTAAGTAAAAAAAATCAAAGATCAGCCAAAAATAGACAAAACTGAAACAAAATGTCAAGACACCAATGGATACCTCATTAATATTGTTGGGATAGTGAACATAAATAAAAACTAAATTTACATATAGTTAAAGGGAATATAGGCTCATACTAGGCAGAGAATGCTTTGCCTCTTTAGACAATAAAATATACATACTAAATAAAGTTATTACCGAAAATGATATCAAATATAAATTCCCTAAACTGTTTACAGAAGAACAAAGGAAAATTAATACCAAGTTAACTGCAAGCTAAGGAAGATACCCATTACACAGAAATCACAGGTTGAAGAAGCTTCAGATAAATTAGCAAAGAAATATATACTGATACCTGTTGAATATTGAGAATGGGCTATCCCTATAATCATCGTAACAAAACAGAATGGACACATTCACATATGTGGTAACTACAGATTAATTGTAAATAAATTAATTGTAAATAAGGGCCTAGAAAAAAGTTCCTACTCTGTACAAATGTTGAAGATATTAGCTGGCCTAGATGGAGTCAGTTTTTTTGCAAATCTGGATTTGAATGCTGCTTTTCATTAGGTACTGGTGTCAAAAGAAGCAGCCACTCTCCTAATTATACCAACAAGTAAAGGGTTGGATAATTACAATCATTTACTGCCCCAAATGTATTTCAAGCAATGATTGATATATTATTAGAAGGATTAGTAGGAGTAACACCATACTTTAATGACATACTTGTAGCAGGAGATTCAGATCAAATGGTAAAAAAGAAATTAATTAAAGTTTACAAAAGGATTGAAAAATTTGGAGACAAACATAACCTGCAAATAAAGTGTCTAGGCCTTATAATTTCAAGCAAAGGAATTAGATCTGATCTTGAAAAGATCCAAGCAATCATGAAGGCACAAATTCCTGTTAAATAACTTCAAACTTTTTTGGGATTAGCACATTTTTTGAAAACGTTCTATATATATGTATGCTCAAAGTTTATATATATATATATATATCATTTTAACCATTACCAGTCCACTTCAGGATGGAGGATTCTCCAAATTTAATCCAGTTTCTCTAATCTATAGCCTCTCTTCTCCACATCACACCAGTCATCATCCTTATTTTTATTCATCCACCTCACATGTTGTCTCTTTCTAGGTCTTTTATAATGTCTTGGAATCCAATTTAAAACTTTAAGTAGTCCTATCTCATCATCTGCTTTAGCAATATGTCTAGTTCAGCTTCATTTCTGTCTTCCAGTTATTACAATGATTTCAATTATATCTGTTCTTTCTCTTTTCCTTGTATTTCATTTTTGATCTCTTCATATTGTTTCTAACACACATCTCTTCATACTTTGTTGAGTGGCCTAATGTCTCTATATCTGTCTTCTGTTAAGTGTCCACGTCTTAGATCCATAAGTAAGAATTGGTAAAACACATCTATTAAAAATCTTTCTTTTCAAACACATAGTCATATAATTTTTAATATTATTTGTATGAAAAACACTTTATCTAAAGTTAATTCTATGAATAATTGGGTCCAGCAGTGTTTCTATGTTAATAATATGATCAAAGTTTTTCCAATTGTTAACTTCAAATTTATGATTATCGGTCTTTATTTTTTTTTAGACATCCATGGAACATTATGTTAATCTTGTTTCCATTTATCCTTAGTCCTACATTCTTCGTTTTATTTGATAACTCTTGCAATATTTCTGGAGGTTTGAAGCATTATTTGCAAAAAACAACCATATCAACTGCAAAATCTATATGCTTTAAATAATCTTCATTTATTTTTACTTTCTTAGCTTCCCACTTTAATTCAGAAAATACATTTTGGAAAATTGTTATAAAAGGGTTTGAAGATAAAGAATCATTCTGACATAAAGCTTTCAGAATGCTAATTTTCTGAATATCAGCATGTAATCTAATCCTTGCTATGCCATTTTTATAATTATAATATATACATGTATATACATGTAATAATATTATAAATCAATATAAGTAATATTATAATTAAATATTAGTAAATACAGTAATCAGAAATTTTGAAAAGGACAAAAAATATAATTGTCACTTATGAACGCTTTTGACTATCCTCCTAGTCTTTGTTAACTAATTCTTTGAAATGTTAACCTTCCCATAATTCTATAATCTTAACGTTTGCTACCTGCCTATTGATTAAGTTTTGCTTGTATTTATATATTGCATAGATTTCTTTATTTTCCTTTTATTATTATTTCTTTCAGTTTGCAATATTTTTACATTATTATAACTGAAATTAAAACCATATATACATGATTTATTATGGTCATAAAAAGCCGATGATACGTTATTATTACCTTTGCAATTTTATTTTATATTTTGAACCCTTTTTAATAACAGCAAGTGCTCTTTTAGTTCTTTTCTCCAATGTACATCTCGATATTCCTATATATCCACACCCCTATATATCCGCTACCACACCTACATTCCATTTATATAGTATAGATGAGCAACATGACATAGTCAGCAATGTTTAATAAAAAGAAAATATATATTTAATTTAAATCTTAAAGCAGCCACATAAAAAATATTACAAATCTTATATTTAATACAAAAATGATATTGTGGTATTAATAAAGGTAACTATTAATAATGCTAAAAAAAAAACTATTACATTTCTTCGAAGAATCGAAAAAAATAAATAATTTTTTTATTCATGGGATTCTCAAGTAAATATATAGTTATGCCGTAATGCTGTCAAATATAACAGGTATATTTAAAAATGTAAATTTGGCTTTATTAAAATACTTTCATAGAGTTCAATCACTTAATATAGTTAAGATGAACGACATACTCAGAAATGTTTAATAAAGAAATATTTATTTACATTAAATCTTTAAAGTAAGCAATTAAAAAATATTATAAATATTAAATTTAATAATATGTAACTTTTTTTTTTTACAAAGAATTTAATGTGAAGAAAGTAACAATGTTAAACAATAGCCTTTCAAAAGATCAGGTGCGTCTGGTATTGATTAAATTTCAATAACATTTTTTACATTTTACATTTAAATAATTATTTTTTGTGTACTCTAACATAAAATGTCTTTACACAAAGTTTTAATTTCATCCTTCATATTATTTATTTTTCTTTTAATACTATTCAAAAATTTCAAATCTCTCTATTTTATCTAAACTTTCCCTTTAGTTTATTATTACTATTGCTGGCTTAAGTTCTTTACTTGTTTATTAGTTCTGTCAATAGATTTCAATTTGTTACTACCTATTTGTATTTTCAGAAATATTACAATAAAAATATTGATAATTTTAATATTTTTTATCATTTTTTAAATTATTTTTTATGCTATTCAATAAAAATGTTGTTCAATTTATATTATTTCAACTATAAAATGATCATCAAACTGTTTGAAGTAAGAGGTCACTCTCATCCTCTTTCCAACTCACCAACTAATCACAAACTCTCCGGCTTGACCTCCTTCCTATATAGAAATATGCAGCTATGCAAGTTTGAGGCAGATAGAAAAGCCAACTTGGTCTCATACAGAGATGATTTATCAAAGATTGGATTTAAACAAATCCTATTGACAAGAAAAATAGGAAATTTTACTCTAAGATAAACAACAATGCAGCTAATCTTGATAAACGAAGGCTAATACTTCCATACTTTCCAAGTGTTCACAAAAACATTGTACTATTTTTAATAAGAAATACCACTTGTGCTTTTATACCCCCCCCCCAACATACAAAAAATTAAACAATGACACCAAACACCTCAGGTGATGTACAATATTACCTGCCTGCCTTGTAGCAAATTGTTGTGCCTCATAATTTGGTGAGACTAGAGCCTCCTTGTCTATGTGGCTGTCTCAACATACATATTATTACAACAAAGTACTAACAGACCCAGCATGTCAGTTTTCACCCAGAATTGCAGCTCAGCAGGGCACCATTGCAGGCCAAATGACTGTGTGGTTGATTACAGAGATTGACACGACTTAAAAATAAAAAGAAGTAGGCTTGCGTTATTTCTAAAGCCAATCATGCCATCAACAGAAAAGACACGTGCTACAATATAATTCAAGAAATGGAATACATAAAGTCATTTGCCTAAATTTGCATTATAATTAACTAGTTTTGTTAGTAACAAAATGGCTATGACTATGAGGGATATGTACCTTGAAAGCACTCAATCACACTTATACAAATTTACTTTGTATTACTTTGCATTAGTTTAATATATAAAAAATTTAAAAACTCAGTCCTGTGTGTACATGTGTCATTAGTGCAATCATATTTATACATTACTAAATTTAAAAAAAACTATCATGTTAGCAACTATTGAATACTAATCCTCAATATTATTGGTTGGAAAAAAATGCATTTTATAATGTAAGATAAAAAAATCATATTTATAAAGGTATAACTAAACATCACATGATTACTATCTCATACTAGCACAATAATTGTTATTAAACAATTGAAAATATTAATAGTGTTTTCAATTTCATTCTCATAGTTTTGTAGTTAAATAGAGTTAAAAGGTGGGTGCTGGAGGGTTGCATTAGATCCTAAGATCTACGTGCAGTGCTCTCAGATCCAAGGCTCCTCACTGATGAAGGCCACAAGCCAGAAACTAGTCTGGGGATATTGGATGAGTAGGCACTAGATAGGGATTTTATGCACAAGCCTTCTGGAATCCATTGATTGCTCTTGTTAGCACAAGATGGCACTACTATATGGAGAGTTTTGCTTTGTTTTGGATTGTTTAAAGGTATAACTATTTCCAACATTGCAAATTTTAATATTTATGAGATTGGTTTTATAAAAGAATCTTTGTGTCTGAAGGGTTTTCATTGCTGTAATGCATTTGATTTGTTTGAAAATATTTGCATTATAATGTGTTAAAATTGTATCTTTAATTGTATTTGCTTTCTATTCTTTTTAATGGATACTATTATCATTATTCTTTTTAGTACTCCTGTTACATATCTCAAATGCTGATGATATCTTATCAATGTATTCTTATTAATATAGACATAAAACAAACTAACTCCTTCTTTTTAAAACTTGTTTTTTATATGACTATAATCATGAAAAAAAAATCCAACATTTTGACTATTTTATATAGTCTTTTTCAAGGCACACTAAAATAAAATAAAAAATATATATAACAAATAACACATATTCCAAAAAAAATAAAATAAAAAAAATTACAAAATATAGTCATAACCAAAAATTTACCTTATCTCACTTCCCTTTCCTATTACCACAATCACAACTTAAACCTAATTTCCTTTTTTTTAAATCTATATATATATATATTCTTTAAAACATTTAATTAAAAACCTATTATTTTCTTTTCTGTTTTTCTATTAACATCCTATCTAATTCTGGTTTTATTTCATTAATGTATATGCTTTCTTTTATCATCCTTTCATTATTATAGTCATATAAAACACAAGTTTTAAAAAGGAGTTAGTTTGTTTTATTTCTATATTGGATATTTATGAACTATTTTGAAAAGAAGAACTGTGTGCTTTATATATTAAATTATTCTTATTAATATATACCCTTTTTATTATTTATATTTTAGTGTTCATATTTACTGATGTGACATATAAACTTTGGTAGTTGTAAATATATTACTAATGATCATTCAAATATTATCTGCAGGATAATGATCACTGATTATACTGATGGTTAGACGAGCACCAATCAATGTCTTAATATATAGTAAAGGAAAAATGTTGTGACTACTGTTTTTGTTTTTTTGTCCTTTAAGAATAAGTTTAATTATCACAAAATCCAAATCGTAACAGCTTTTGAACTGATCGTTTAAAACAGAAATGGTTTGCCTATTGATGTAAACTCTCACTTGACAAATTGTGGAATTAATTTCAGATCATTGACTTCCAGGTAATAAAATAAAAAGTATTGGTGGTCCAGAGGTCAGCGACGACTACTTTACAAGCAGTTGTCCTGGGTTAGCAGGTTCACTTCCTGGCTGATGCTATGGCACATGAGAAAAAAAAAAACTAAGGCTAGATCTTGTAAAGAAATACTGAAATTAACAATTAATTTCTATTAATGCTGAGAAAAAAAATTCAAATTCTGTATATTAATCTAAAAAAAATTGACCTGTATTTATTCTGTAAGTATACATCTTTCATACTTGTCTAATTGCAAATCACATAAAACTTGTATTATTCATGTATATTGTAAACTAATTATTTTTATCTCAAACTGTCCAATATTTTAAATATATAACCAATTTAAAGACCTAATAAAAGTTAATTTTAAAAATAAATGTGTGGTCAAATTTAGCCCACGTTTATAATTGTTTTAAACTCTCATTTTGCAACTGTTTATTTTTTGTAAACCTTATATCTTTGGATTTTTATTATAGTGGTTGATGTATCCATATGTATGATTATATACACTAAGACACAATTTTTTTAAGTAATCAGAATAGCGATAGTCTGCAACACTCTATGTTCAATTCCCACAATGTTCTCTTGCAACGAATGCTCTGCAACGACTCTATTTCTACCGTTCGCTAAAGTTCAATTCCCTCAATGTTTTTTCAGGCTGGCTGCTACACAAATGGTTCACAATGGGCATACCTTCACCCCAGTCCAGTTTAGCTGTACACAAACTCTTCATAGTAAGCACTGCAACTGACCTTAAGCTCCTTACAGCTTCCGTCTCTGCAACAGTCTACTTCACTTGAAAACCACTGGAAACTCAACTCTTTATTCAGCTGCTATCCAGATGGTTTCCTCAGGCTGTGGTCTCCTTCAGCTATACCCATGAACTACATTTCCACTGGCACTGGACATTAACCACAAGCACTGATGCTAGATGTTTCCTCTGGAATTGAACAGTAACTCTACTGTAGCTGCACTCAAATACTATCTGCTACTCCGCACCACTTACTCTGCTCTGCCTAGTTGTTATACAGTCTTTCTTATCACTTTCTGATAACTGTAACAATCAATTGCATTGACCAATCAGGTAAGGTCTCTTATCTAGAAATATTTGCAATCAGCAAATATTTCTTGGAATTATCGTCCGCCATTACATTAATTAAATTCCTCAGTTATCAGTGCGCGATCTGAAAACAACCTCTCAAAGAAATATTAGTTTTTCTGGAGTGCACAAACTTGCATTCAATTTTTACAAAATACAACAGTGGTTTAAATCAATGAAAGTGATAAATAATAAAGTATGATCACGTGACTAATTCAAATTAGAAAAAAATGTTCTATTTAGTTCCAGATATTCAAAGTCTAGTAAAAATTAAACAAAATCAGAAAACTTTTTAAAGTAATATTTAACGTTAAATTTTTATAGTACATTATTAATTTTTTAAAAAATATATTAAATGTGATTTATTTAAAGTATATTCAATTTTATACAAAAATTGAATAGTAGAGTTGTAACTTATATAGCACACAAGAAATCATGGATGAAAAAAATTGGTATCTAGATTGCAATAGGTTGTTCACCGTTGACATCACATATAAACAGAAATGAATAAGTATAAAATTTCTAAAATATTATTAATTTGAAAAATATTAGTAATGACAACTCATTATTCAACTTGCAGCAATTAATATTAGTAACATCTCATTTCAAACTGCAGAACAACAGTATACGTCAATAAAGTTAGAGGATATAATAATCGTTTTTTACTAACCAGTCTATTAATAAGAAGTATCTTATTTTTATTTACACTTCATTTAGTGATGCGTTTTTACTTATACACTACATTCCCTGTAATGAAATAAAAATTAAAATAATGCATCATTTGTAATTGTTGATTTAAATTTTGATTCTGAAGTTTAAAAAAATGGTATCACACACGTTTATACAACATTTTGACAATAAAATCTATTGTACAGATTTTTTTTGAGGGTTTGTTTCTATTCTTTGTACTGTTGTTGAAATAAAAAAAAAAAAGCCTGCAGGGATATAAATCACTAGTTTGTATACTAGATGTGATTTTTTTTTTCAGAATTAATTAATTGCAACAAATCTGTAAAGCTGTTATTTTTCACAGTCTATTGATATTAAGTACCTTGCCTATTATTCTAATCAATTTTGTCAACAAACTTCTAAAAGTTCGAACAATAATATTTTGCAAATAACTCTTCCTGCGTTCCCAAACCGATTTCCAATTTATTCATTTATTATACTTTCTAAAAGAAATGCAAAATAAATATTTTCTAAATGCCAAAAATTGATTTTGGACTGCGAGACGTTAACGCACGCATATGTATATTTGATTGAATGTGTATATAAAAAAGCGACAGTTAGAATAGTACTGGGATGCGCCGATCCAAATAGGATTTCTTTAAATTCAGCAAATATAATAGATATAACAAAATGTCTTTATAAAAAGAAATGAAGTAACATTAATTAGTTTGAAAATTGAATTCAAAATGCCTTTCGCTATTTTCTTTATTAGTGAAACAATATTTTGCGTAGGTGAAATATAATTTTTCTAACGTTTTTTCCAGCGTGGTAAATCATTTAAAATTGATTTCCAATAAGAGAACCTTTATAGTTTAAGCTTTGAGATTCAACTTTAGCCACAAGAATTACATTTCATTTCTTCTGTTTTACTTTGTTTTTCAAATCGATTAAATTACACAAAGACATTATATATATAGAAAGATAGATAGATAGATGGTTTGTAATCCTAAGAAACGACCGATCAAAGTATGGTGGGATACAAGATAAGCCTTATAATCAAGCCCACCACATTGGTTGCCGAAAAACCAACAATGCAAATCCAGATGGAGGTCGCAGGCCATCTGAACAATCAAAGGATGTCCTTACAGACATAATCTGACATGGATTTTAAAACATCACTCCAGAGTATGCGTCCTTTTGTAGAAAATACCACAGCAAATAAGATTATTAAAATGCAAAGTTTTTTTTTATATTTCAAAATATTTTATTTTAATTCTTAAGATATCTTGATCTCAAATATAGGTTGTTTTCACTCTTAGTTATCTAATGTTCTAGAAATATTCCATTTATCTTAAATATAAGCCCTTTTGCAAGTTTAATATATCACAACTTATGCTATAAAATATCTTAATTTTAAATATGAGTTTTTTTATAATTTTAAAATATCTTAATCTCAGGGTTTAAAAACATATTTATCTCAAATATAAGTTGTTTTACAAGTTTAGATATCTTGATCTCATAGTTCGAATTCGAATCGAATGTATTTGGAATAAAATGTTAACGCTAATTTTTTAACTTCTTAACAAAATACTAAACATGGAACAATTGTCATTTCTTTTAGTTTATTTTGGAATCTTAGTGTAGTACAAAAGTAAAAATCAAATGGCATAAGAATAAAATGCTCAAACACTGAAATAATATATAATTGATAACTTCAAAAAAAACATTTAAACACTTTATAATTATTGAAATATAATTACTTCACTTCTACAGACCATAAAACACAGAAATCTTATATTTTTTAATGAAATTTGAATGAGCAATATTAAAAATAATTTAGAAAGCATTAAGGGCGTTTTTTACTTTACGTTCAAAGATAAAGTTTATTTACACTCTAAATAAACACAGAAGGTTAGTCCATATTCTAGGTCTCATTGGACTAATCACATATGACAGGTCAGAAATTACAAACAATAAATGGGTAAGGATTATAAATACAATCAAAATATGAAAAGGTTTACACTAAATACAATATGACTATTGAACTAGCCAAGATTCTGATTACATTATACAAAGTCCGATAACACAATGCTAGGTCATAG
Source organism: Epiperipatus broadwayi (assembly GCA_028023455.1). NCBI lineage: Eukaryota > Metazoa > Onychophora > Udeonychophora > Euonychophora > Peripatidae > Epiperipatus > Epiperipatus broadwayi. The sequence continues at coordinate 1,840,163 of JAQFVV010012513.1, forward strand.
ATAAATCATTTGAGGAAATATGAAGTAAACAGGAAAACAAATATAAGTGGGTTACATTATAAATGGGTTACAATATAAATACATTACAAGTGTCAAATAGCTTTAAAAGCAAGAGGAAAATCTGGAGTAACAATGCCAGATAAACCAGTCAGTGACAAAAAACATTTACAAAATAGGATAACATAATATATATAGTATAAAGAGCTAACAATATTGAACCATAATGAATTGACATATAAATTGTTAGACCCCAAGTAAGGGGTGGTTAAATAAAAATGTCAAAATACACAGAGAATTTAGACATAATATACATATGGCAGAATGAGAAACAACAAGCTAATTAGTAATAAAACCATCCATTGTACAAAAGGAAAGGAAAGGTCTTAATAGTCTGGCAAGACTAAGTCCAGATCAACTCCATGTCATGAGGAGTTATGAAACTTGGAGGCAAAGAAAATTCTAAAACCTCACTAAGGTCCAAGTTTAATCTGCTAGCCATGACATATGGGTTCTTTTGTCTTTATCCATAGACTTATGAAGCAGCTTGAGAAATAAAACATTTATGAAACAGTATAAATCCCTTTCAAAAAGGATTTGACACCTGATAGTCCAGATAACAAAGTTAATATGTGTGGTTAATCGGATAGAGCCAAATATACCCTTTTTAAAGGTGTCAGTGAGATGAACTTGTGTCAGATCTGGTCTTATCATTTTTAGTTGAGCTAAGTTATGAAGATGAGGCCATACCTCACATTGACCAAGTATGTGAGCCATAGACTCATCATGCTTTTTGCATAAGGGGTAGATGGTAGCAATTTCATGTCCCCTCTGATAGCAAAGGAACATAGTGGTGGGCAAGGCTCTGAGGTTGACCTTCAAAAGAAAGTCCACAAACTTCAGTTCCATCTTCAGGAACTTAGTCAACCTCGTTAATTGAGGGATCCCAACTGGAAATAAATTTTAGGTCTTGGACTTTTCAACATTGGACAACTGGTATAACTCCCAGTAGGTTATCTTTTCCCAAAACATTGAACTGGAGGGTTTGATTGTATTGAGAACCATCATAAGTTGTAGTTGAATCCAAAGATTCATTCTCCTAGGAGGGGGTCTATCTGTGGGCTCGACCTTCTCTAGGGGAAGAGGGCTTTCATGTTTACATTGTCTTTAAAAATCTTTACTAGGATGTTATATGTACACTGTATAAGGAGCATGCTGCCAACTACACAAAAAGTGCATTTGAAATGAAGTAAATAATATAACATTTATCTTCTAAGATTACAAGTAAAATAATTATTTAGCAAAATAAATGTATAAACATTATATGACTGTTGAAATGTACTATTAAAATAATTATTAATGAAAATTTTATTGAAGTAGATTTTGTGATAAATGGATGTGTTGATGCAATAATATTACACTGGCAACAAAACAACAAACATATTTAATTAATAATAAAATATTTATTAGCAACATATAATAGTCTATATAATTAAAATATTTATTTACAATAATTATTATTAGTAGTATTTTTTTAAATTTATTGTCCATAATTTAGAGATATTTATTAACTAATACATACATTGGTGTACCTTTCTTAAAAACGTTCCTACAGTTTTATTTTATAAGTGATATTTATTACTTAATAGTTTTCTTATTCACAGAATACAATGATTATTTCAAAACCCAGTACCCATAATTAAAAACAATATACCTGTATGCCTTTGTCCAGGCTCCTATAAGATATTATACACTGTACTTAACCTGACAGTAGAGACCTCTACAAATCTGAGCACAAGATTAATGACTTTGGACACTGTTATCTTCGACCTAATTTCTAAATTATAGGTGAATCTAAAGCATTTTCATTTGAGAGCATGTAGCTATTAACTATTTCAAAATGTTTTAGATTCACCTATATATTTAGAAATTAGGTCGAAGGTAAGAGTGGTCACTCTTGTCTTTTAAAGTGATTAATGTTGTGTTTAGATTTGTAGAGGTCCCTACTGTCACATTTTAGGTGCATAGTTTTAAGGTTATATCCTTAATATATATATATATCAATAGATGGCGTTCTACCAAAAACACCGCCAAGCATAAGTTTGTTTACATAAACATCAGAGCAAGCATTCACTATCTCTAACTTTAATTCCACTTTCAGATCATGATTTCAAGCTATTTGCTATCGTCAGTGAAAGACAGGAATAAGAAACTAGATCTAAACACAAACTCTGAGCATTTATGAAACAGTTTCTATTCAGCTTGCAAGCGTGAATCTTTTAGACATGTTAATGTCTTCAAACTCAGCATAGCAAGCCAAATAGCTACATGGGTCTGATATCAGTTCAGCATCACCACATAGTAGAAGCCTCTGCAATATATATCATTGCAAGAAAGACCTCAAAGGTACACCATCTATGACTTAAATACAAGCATTAGCAAGTTTTTAACTTGTTTTTTTTTTTTTTGATAAATGTACCTTTGAGGTCTTTCTTGCAATGATATGTATTGCAGAGGCTTCTACTATGTGGTGATGCTGAACTGATATCAGACCCATGTAGCTGTTTGGCTTGCTATGCTGAGTTTGAAGACTTTAACAGGTCTAAAAGATTCACGCTTGCAAGCTGAATAGAAACTGTTTCATAAATGCTCAGAGTTTGTGTATAGATCTAGTTTCTTATTCCTGTCTTTCACTGATGATAGCAAATAGCTTGAAATCATGATCTGAAAATGGAATCAAAGTTAGAGATAGTGAATGCTTGCTCTGACGTTTATGTAAACAAACTTACGCTTGACAGTGTTTTTGGTAGAACGCCATCTATTGACATAAATACAAGCATTAGCTAGTTTTTAACTTGTTTTTTTTTTATTTTTCATAAATGTACTTTTGAGGTCTTTCTTGCAATGATATATATTGCAGAGGCTTCTACTATGTGGTGATGCTGAACTGATATCAGACTTATGTAGCTATTTGGCTTGCTATGCTGAGTTTGAAGACATTAACGTGTCTAAAAGATTCACGCTTGCAAGCTGAATAGACACTGTTTCATAAATGCTCAGAGTTTGTGTTTAGATCTAGTTTCTTATTCCTGTCTTTCACTGACAATAGCAAATAGCTTGAAATCATGATCTGAAAGTGGAATTAAAGTTAGAGATAGTGAATGCTTGCTCTGACGTTTATGTAAACAAATTTACGCTTGACAGTGTTTTTGGTAGAACGCCATCTATTGACATAAATACAAACCTTAGCAAGTTTTTAACTTGTTTTTTTTTCACACATATATATATATATATATTAATTACATAATGAGCATGTGCTTTACACATTATTAATTACAACTTTACTTAATCAAAAATAATATTAAAATATCAGCATGGAGATGCTTAATAAATATTAATACAATACCGACAAATATTATGCAATATAAAAACACTTATATAATGATAAATACCTATGTTGTGACAAGGCAATAATGTTGCTCGACACTAATCATATATTTAATGTTAGAAAAAGTTATAGTGGAGTTAATAATAAATTGTAAAGCTGAACATGCTTGTGGATATATATCAAAATATACTCTAACATTAAAATTATGGATATATTGGACAAGGGAAATATAATATAGCAAAATATGGTCAAAGGCAAGCACTATGTGCAGGCAGAGTTTATGAATGAATGAGCCACACTCTTTTTCATGGAGTGGCTAAATATGCATAAAAGTAATGCAATATCCCTGAATACAGCTTCAAAAATACTATTAATAATAAAAGGCATAGAGCTAATAATATTAACAATAAACATTTCATTGCACACACATATACAAAAAGAGACAATTTATTCATTCGAATTAAGATTATATGTATACCGACAAAGCCTAATATTGCATAATGGTAATAACACTTCACGTATAAACTACTTAAAATTCTCATATGCATAATGATATTTATAACATTTTCTTTCACAGAATACTTTTCATAAATATACAAAAGGCTGTTATATCTCCGGGTACAATCGTTTATAATTTTAAATACTCATTCTGAAAAACTACAAAATAATAAAACCAACATATAAAGTAAAATCTTCTACTGTATATCTTATAAATTGCACATCTGGAACACCATTCCTACAAGCATATAATATAATAATAATTATAACATAATACTTATAAGCTAATGTCTATTATATATATATATATATTCTGACCCGTGCATGTGTAGTCTCACTTCTGGGCAATATAATATTAAGTAAATGAGTCTAGCTCAGTTAACGATTACATTCGTTTAAATGCAAATAATTGTTAAATAAAAATTCTGCATTGAATTAAATATTCTACTAGCTCAAATTAATAAAAATAATGATAAGGTTCGGTTTATAAAATAAATAAATAAATATTTATTAAATCATGAGTCTTGTAAGTGAAATACAGATGACAAGAAAGATTACATTGAGCCAATATCCCCCAGGATACTACCTCAATGGCATAAGAACACTATCCCCCCTATTACTATCTTAAATAATAAATTTATAGCATTCTTACGATTTCAATAATAACTAATCATTAAGATTAAACTCATAATTAAATCTTAATCCTTTTATCTATAATAATTTAGCTAAATAAAATATCAGGTTCATAAAACTACTTTAAGTTAATCAAAATTACTGCAGTAAAGCATGATAAGGGATTTAATGTCATACTCTACCACATCTAACTAATAATAATACCAATAAATAATAATAATACTCTTAATTGTATGATCTAATTCTATGTATCTTTTCATCCACTATAATTCTTATTTGCCATACTAATAATAAGGAAATAATATAATATAATCTTTTATCTTTCATATAATAATATAATAAATATGTTGTAGCATCTTATAATCTGAAAATATATGTGTGGCAATGGATAACATTTATAATTCAATGTACTATTATAATAATCAACTTGTGACCATAAAGATAATGTAAAATGTAATTTCTTAATAAATAAATTCCCAGAAAATATTAGAATTCTTAAAATTAATACTTTACTCATTTCTGTGCAAAATGTTATGTTTGATTCAAATCTTCTGTGTTTATTATGAATTGTAATGGGGAAGAAAAACAATCTGAGCACACAAATTTTGAAAAACAAATTTAACAGAGTTTTTATTATAACAAATAAAAATAAACAACACTATTTACAATCGGTCTAATGGATATTGCACCATTATACATCTATTATTTATCGTGACTATTGAAACAATAAAACATAAGATTAAGTCTTCACTCTGATTTAGAATAATATTACAAATTTTTATATCTCTTTATTATCAAATTTTTATGATAAAATTATAATCACCTTATATTTATTCTAAAATATTATCTCTTTAACTATTATTGCAATATGATTCCTTCAAACATACATTGGAGCATAAATCCGAAAACTCAAAAATATAACAATATCGAATATGGATCTTTTTCCTAAATAATTTCTCGTTTTTTCAATGTTATTAATATTATACCGAAAATATCTATTGTTGATTCATTAATACAATATGTGAACATTATAACTAATCATATTATGATTGTTATACCTAATATCTATCACTTAATATTACTTTAATATGGAATAGTTGCAATTATTGATATACTTCTTATTATTTAAATAAATACAAAATTGTACCTACGCTTATCTAGCACTGTCTTGTATTACTATATTATTTATCTTGTAAAATATGCAGTACTTATAAAATAAATAAAACATTTAAAGTTATTTACACTTTCAGAGCAACTTTGCTTCACTTATTTTATTCATGAAATTTATTTTATTTTTAAAACAAATATAGAACATATTCTATGATTCTTTATCACTTGGTTCCGTTGGATTCTGAATTCCGTTTTCATTAATTCTATTCTTCCTTATAAGTAAATGAACCTATCTTATACATCCAATAACAATTCTTAAATTCTAAATTATTTATCACTTCTTTGCAAAAAAATACAATACTGTTCGATGTAATTACTTTGGAAAATCGTGATAGCGAATAGATGTGTAGGCATAGGGAAGAAAACTAGAGTCTTACTCATAGTACATATTATATAAAAACACCATGGCACAGTGTATCTATAAAATAGAGGCATGACCTATTTGTCTAATGCCCTCCACTACCAACAATGATGTCAAGCTATTATTTCAGCTTTATAAAACATCAGTATTCAAATAAAATAGACACGGCCCACAAAACAAAATATACCAGCTACAGGGCTTTGTTAACTGTACTTGTATACTTAATAAGATTACAAAATGTTATTCCTATTCCCATAATAAATCCTACATTAATAACACCTCATTGGTTTCATGTTCTCAAGATTACTACCAAGTCACTATCTTATCAAAATTTTCTTATAGATTTATCAAATCGTACAGCGACAAATGAAACTAACTCACATATTCAAAATAATAAATAAAATTCAATCGGAATTAGAACTTTATTTTCCTATTCAATATTCTTGAACAACATACAAAATAATCATTATCTATACTTTAAATATCTAATAATATTAAAGTTCTTGTAAAAGTATCATATAATTATTCATCATCATGTTGCTTTATATTAATATGAAATTAAAGTATGCATATTCCTAGAATAAATAAATTCTAATCTTATAATTTAAATGTGTTGTATACGTGCGTCCACATACAACTTAACATTCATACTTCAATATTATATAATTCATTGACAATCTGCAAAAAAAAAAAATACATCCTAAAATATCAATATTCACAACTATTACCTAAGTGATATCAACTTGTACTCACTTATGACATCTTCATGTTCATCAATTAATAAACATTGCATATATGATATACATCCATACTTCCACACTTAAAAAAATATTAACTTATTTAAATTATCACACTATTTACTATAAAACTATAATATCATTAGTATTAAATTAATATTTTATGTACCTATTCTACTAATTAAATAATATTACACTTTAAAAATAAAGTTAGTAAGATAAATCAAGATGTAATTACGCATATCTTCTATATTGACAAATGTTCTTTATAAAGTTCAAAATGTTTTTTATTTTCCTCAAGAGTTTTTTTAAAAAAAATTCTCTTCAAGAGCAATTAAAACCCCCGACAGTTGCTAAGTTCTATTGTTCTAGTGCTTGACAACAAAAACCTCTGAACTTGGCACATGCACTGTAAACTTCTTCCTACACGACAAACAAAGTTTTAAAAAAATGAATGATAATAAAAAAAAATAAGATGACGTCTGAAAATCTAGGAAAATTAAATAAAATAATCATTGATCTGTTCTGGTAAAGTTTATAAAATAATAGTTTATAGTTTCTATTTTCCAGAACAATGATTATTAAAATTATAATAAAATTATAATGTTGAAAAATAATATTTTCAAAGCTTCTATTCCATAGGATCCTTTATCAGCTTGTGATGCATCTGATCCTGGCAACTTGACTATGGACGATCCGGATATGACTTTTTGCACAATTTTTTAAAAATATCTCCATAAATTCAATAATTATTTATTTATAATTCATTCCTTTATAGGTTTATTCGTCAGGATAATTTATTATTTATTATCCAATTATAGTTATTTCCATTATTGTTCAAATTATCAGTTTTTAAATAAATTCTTACGAACGCATTTAACCTTATATAATTTAGGTTTTATTACATACGCTTTAGAATATCCATTTAGTTATTATTTCTGACAGCTTTTTCTTTAAAATATTTACAATGTTTTTCTTCAAAAAGGATAAAGCATTTATCTCCATAATTTTATTTTCCATAAAATTATTATGAGTGTGTCGTATTATTTGTCAGTTTTGAATACGACTATCTCGCTACTATAAAAAAATATGTTACTTTTTAATTTACAATTAGCTTTTCCGTTAAGCTTTCTGCATAATGTCCTACATAAATCCTTTCTTAATGAAATAGTTTTCTTTGTTAAAATCACTAATATTACATTAATAATTATCATTCTTACTTTTAAAATTTTCTTAATTAAGCACATATTACTTATTAGCATTTCCATATTTTTACTGCAAAGTCATATTAAGTTTTGACAAAAATCCTGGTAAAGGGAACTTTAAATTTAGCACTGTATCCTTTTAATAAAATTTATTATAATTTATTTATACTACACTCTCTTTGCATATACTTAAAAATTAATATTCTGTCAGTTTGCAAATAAATTATATGAGAGCAGTAAAATTGACTAAAAATAAAATTTTTAAGAGAAGTATAAATTTAAAAAATTACTATTACTGACCAAGAATTAATTGTGCAACAGTATTGATACCCTACAAAATATATCATCCTATTGGTGGATTTTGCTTTTCATGATACTTAATTTGCATAATACTACAGTATGACACAATTAAATTTTTAAAAATAAAATATGACTCATTAATATTTAAAAATATTACTTAAAATATTAATCTAAAATCAATGCTTGTACTTTATTAAAAATAACTAAACATTTAAAATAACTTTTAAAAGCAATATTTAGTCTTGCGTTGTTAGCCGAGAGGTATCGCAGCCACCATGCAAGCAAGTAGTTGGTTGCAGACGGGTGTGGGTTCGCGTCCCGGCAGATGCTATGACATATGAAAAAAAAAAAAAACCAATATTTATCAATTTATTCCACCCTTTACAATTAATTTATCTATTTTATTTTAAAACAAAATATTTAATTTTTATTAACTGAATTTGTTTTATAAAACTATTTAAAACATGTTATACAACTGATTTAGTATTTGCTTTTGTGATAGGTAAATAAATATATTCAATTCTATCGTGTAATTTTTAAAATATTTTGAACTTTGTTAACACAAATACTAGCAAGCATGTTTGCATGGCTATATTATACAGGTCACATGACTTGCAACTGAGACAGATTGTATCAAAATTCTGCCTGAAAATATTAAATGTTAATTGCAACAATTATTATATTAAATAAATAATATAATAATATAAAATTTGGAATAATAATTTTGAAAACATAGAATTAAATATAATTTTCTCTACCACAAAGATTACTTTTTAAAATACGTAATATTAGATATAATTATTAGATATAATTTATGCTTTAAAATATAGTATTTATTTAATTACAAGCTTTAACTATTAAAATTTGACTTTTAAAACATATTTTGAACATTTATTGTTGCGCCATTTATTATGGCCAGCTTTTCCAACCATATACAATTAATACTTATAGCTTTATTTAACTATTTTGAAGTTATTTATCATAATTTTAAGCATTACATATTTTTATTTGGTTTTAAATTGGACTTTTAAAATATTATTAATACAATATAATTATTACACAAAGAGAACATATCCTAAATTTAATTTTTTTTAGTAAATTGCTCTGATGAACAAATTCTAACATATAGAAAAGAGTACAATATATATATGATAACTAAAATACCATTGTAGAGATGAAATAGTTTATTTCCTTTGTATAAAAACACTACCTCTTTTCAGTCTTTTGTTATCTTGTTAGAGCGGTATATAAGTACATTCATAGTCATTTGCCAAGTAATGCAGACACACATATCTATAGAAATATCTTGGAGAAAAGTTCACAATAATTTTACAAATGTTACATATCAGGGGCTGACAGCAAATGATTTTAATATCAAAAAGTTTCTTTCAAAAACACTTTTTTAAATGGCAATAATAATCAGAGGAGTAAGAAACAGAATATTTTTTTCTAAAATTGCTCTCTGTGAAGTTTTATTATTAGTACAAGTTGATTGTAGTAAACTTAAATTATATTTATTTCTTTATAAATATAATAACAATATACATGAAACAATCAGAAACTTAAAAACAGAATTTTTAAATAACTTTATAAATGAATAAATAAACTTAAGATGAATAGATATGTTACTTGCTTTAATATGACAAAGTGGATATAGTCTTTTATTATAATTAGAAATTTAATGTTCACATATTTGTCTTTTATGATAATTTATAAGATAATTTAAAATAAGTATCAATACTTCTTATTTATAGATTTAATAATCTAATAGAAATTCATTGTTCTATGACTGAGCTTGGCATAAGTATGCTGATTATTTAGTAGCAATTAATTAGTATTTATAAATATTTAAAAGTTAGTTAAACTATGCTGAAGATAGATCTATAGCAAAGTTCAGAATTTAATTAATGTCAAAAATGAAACAATATATTTTTCCTTACTTGATTTTTTCCTTTGGCTTTTTTGAGAAAGTATTAAATTTTTCTTTAACATCTTTTAGAATTATTGTTTGATAAATCAGTTGAATCGATGATTTTAGGAGAAACACTGCATGGATAACTTAATGGTTTTTTATTCTATCATGAAGATGATAAACAATGAAACTTTGAATCTAACATTGATGTAAAATAAATAACTAAATGAAAGTCAAACAATTTACTACAAAATTAAATTAAAATTTTAAATGAAATGAATCATGAAGCAGCAGTAGTAGAAGTGTTTATATTTTGAAGTGTATCTATTTTTATATTAGTGTGTGTGTTCTTCTATCTCCACCCATACACCAAGATTAAGACTGCATTTCCTATTCATTAAACCAATAAGTTATAAGTCTGCATTATAAAATTTAAATGAATAGTCGTTATTGATTTTTAATTAATTTGACCTTGAACTTCATTCCTTAAATTCAGACAATTTGACATGTGGTCATTTAGATAATAAATAAACTTAAACTTTGTTAAATAACAATTTTTATTAATTCTAAATAATTATCATATCAATTATTTATTTAAATTATTAACTGATTTTCCAAATAAATATCTTTTTTAATTCAAATACTTTACTATCTTTCTTATATTATTTAAAAATTTATATATTTTTTAATAATTTTAAAATTGATTGACTGTATCCAATTTTTAAAATATATTTACTTTTTTTTAACTTTTGACATTTTACATGCTGCTCCACAGCTCAAACATACATGCACATTAAATATTGACAATTTTTAGTGCAATAAAAATAAATTGAACAATTGAATGACATTTAAAATCAATTAAAAACTAGACATATTCTCGATCAGTTATACTAATTATTTAAAAATCTAATTTGTAAACACTTTAATATAAACTGGTATTTAACAAGTGATAAGTATTATATTTAAAATTATTTATTTAAAAAAATCAACAACCGAACCTGTTAAATTAACTAATCATTTTAGACGCAATAGAACAACTTTATCTATTAAATGCATTCAAAACATATTAACCCTTTTATACTGTGCTAGCATTCTGATTGATTTTTTTTGCTCTCATTTGCTTTCAACTTTCAACTTTTACTTTAATAATAAACTATTATTGTTTATTAGAATATAATAAATTTGATCTCAGTTGATAAATATTTTTGTTTAGAAATTAAATGCATTTAAAAAAAATCACATTTCAGTTTTGGAAATATTTTAAAAATTAGGTTTTAATCAAAATAAAGTGACGTTTCATCATCATATTTCAGGTGGAGCAGATTCAATTTGCAAAATGAGCAAAATTTTCATTATTGAGGTTTATTTTAAAAATCTGAATGAATTATTTTAATATCTAACAAATCTATCAATTTATGCTTTAAAAGTTAATTTTTTTGTAATGTTTGCAGTATTGCTAAATGTTATAGCAGTCTGTTGAGTGACATCATGTATAGATAGTTGTACTTTCCACAACTGTAATCTATATAATAACAATATTGAGAAAAAATATATTCACATGATCCTAAGATCTAGATGCAGTGCTCTCAGATCCAAAGCTCCTCACTGATACCACACCGAACTAGTCTGGAATACTGGATGAATAATTAGATAGGGATTTATACAAGCTTCATCCACTGATTATCTGTTTACACATCAATATTATAAGTTTTCTCTTTAAAAAAATATATTCTTTTTGATTTACAAATAAAACATAGCATTACTTTATCATAGTTATTTAATCAGATGTTTATTTAAAAAAAACTTATAGCATCAGAAAACACACACACACACCAAAATGTATGGGTGTTGAATTGAGTTCAGACCCATATGACTATATAAGCTATTGAACTTGCATTGAAAATATTAATTGTTTTCAATTTCATTCTCATAGTTTTGTAGTTAAATGGAGTTAAAAGGTGTGTGCTGGAGGGTTGCATTAGATCCTAAGATCTAGGTGCAGTGCTCTCAGATCCAAGGCTCCTCACTGATGAAGGCCACAAGCCAGAAACTAGTCAGGGGATATTGGATGAGTAGGCACTAGATAGGGATTTTATGCACAAGCCTTCTGGCATCCAATGATTGCTCTTGTTAGCACAAGATGGCACTACTATATGGAGAGTTTTGCTTTGTTTTGAATTGTTTAATATATATATATATATATATAAAGATTGTCATAATATATATATATATATATATAAAGAGTCATGTAATTATATAAAATATTAAAGTTTTCCTGAATAAAATAAAAATAAATCCTGCTTCCTCCTTTCTAAAAAGTGAAATATCTAATTCATTTGGATACATGCACATAGATTTACATTCTATTTATACTCATCACCCTCCTATTCACTACTAATTGTTATGAATGTGATATAAGAACCAGGATAGTGAAACTATTTAGCTCAATTTAAGATATGACTACATTGAAGCTTTTTTATTTAACGTTCTGAGCACTTAGAATTTAATAAAGGATTATTATTAAATATATGATGGATTATTTCCATCACCTTATGTAGTTGTTGAATGCTTTTAGAATAATTCATGTTTCCCATGTATTCAACTATTCGTAATAGGACATAGGTTCATATATAATACAACATTTTGAATGGTAATAGTCTCACTTCTTTAGATGCTGCTTCCCTGTCCAGAGATAGCACTAGCATGGGAATTGAACTTGGCTGTTCAGATTCATACATTTTAAATTTATAATTGTGTAACTTTAAATTCAATGTTTATAAATCTGAAAGTCCAGGTTTGATGCCCATGCTATTTTTGTCATTGGTGGAGTCAGCAACGTCTGAAAAAAAAAGAAAATACTACTACTAAAAACATTGAGTTATATACTAACCTGGGTCCTATTACTAATAGATGAATGTATTTAGAAAGCATAAATAAAGTTTAATAGTACAACATATCATACTAAAATGACATCACCACAAATCTTCAGGTAAATATCCCTGAGGTTAATAACCTTATCAACTTGAAAATATAAAACAAAAATTGTGTTGTTAGAAATTCAAATTTTATGTAGTTCATTATTTTACACTTATATTCATTTATTAGAAGTGCATCTTTAAACTATTATTTGACAGTAGCATAAGATAGTTAACATATTGATTTCATATTTAATAATTTTACATCGGGTAGATACATTTTATGGGCTTGCCATATTAATGGCTAATAATTAAAAGCATTAGGATTTATAAAAATAATGCACACTAGTACACAAATCAATCTTGGACATACTAATATAGATAATAATTAAGTAACCAATCACATCAACTCTTAAAGTTTCTAAGTTGCATTATATAATCCAGGGGTGGGCAAATAATGGCCCGAGGGCCACATGGAGCCCACTAAGAGTTTTTATGTGGACCACCAAGACAATCAGAAAAATATGCCTTGAACTGAGATTTCCTTCCCATGCACGACCAAAGGTTTGTCTTGTATTTTGTACTAGGATGGCCACATCAATACACATGCACAATGTAGACATGATGTGCAGTGCTTTTCCAGTTGATTTGGTTAATTTCAATTTTGTCTTTGCATTAGCAAATATATACATTTCCAACTTTAGTGAAATTATGAATCCTCTGAAAAAAAAAGTAAAATCAGTGATGAATGCCATGTGTTTAATGAAGAATGGACAAACAAATATTTCTTTGGTAATACGGGAAATAAAACAGGGTGTTTATTGTGTCATGAAAAAAAAGTTGCGACTCTCCGCTAATCTTTGCTTCCAAAAAGTGGCCCCTGATGTGGCCCTCCATCAACCTCTGCAACCCCCAAGCCAAAACAATTGCCCACCCTGACCCTTATCTAATCTCATACACTATCAAACTATTGAAAAAAAATATCACTTCTTTCTCTTTATATATCTTATGGATTATATTTAACAAATAATTTTGAATCTCATTAATATATTTCTAATATTTAGTTTTGAAGTTACAGATTTAGAAGTTAGTAGGGGATTTGAACACAGACTTTCAAGTACCCTACAACTATCCCCACTAGCTTATATCATTGATACACATGACCACACACATGTAGAAACGATAAATAATCACAAATATAAATGATATGAGATAGTGTAGATAGTTGAACAGTGCTTGAAAGTCTGTGTTCAAATCCCACCACATTTACAATTAATCTCCAGGTATAAGAAGAATACGTATTTCAAATATTAGATTTATAACTTAGAAATAATAAGCTTGAATTTATCCCATTCTACATCATTAAAATTTTGGCTTATCCAATTCATGATATATAAGAGTTAGTCTGTTTCATTATTTTGAGTTACAATTAGGCGTTAGTAAAGTCTTTTTCTTTCTTCACCTCATTTACTGTCTCAATTAAAACCCTCTTTTCATACAGGTACTTAAACATGTAGAGCATTATTGAGATCTTTTCCCATTCCTACTGTTATAATTTGCCACTCAAATCAGTGGGGCATTTGAAGAATCACCTTCCTCCAAAATTGTACTGTTACAATTTGGCTTGCCCAATTCTTGAGGCGTGTATGCACCGTTCTTATGGTTACAATATATATGCTAGATATGTCAACAAATAAGTAATTAATATATGTGAATTACATTATTACAGCTTTAGTGCCTAAACAAATGAACAGAATATCAGTAATTTGTTTATCTAGGCGACATTACCATTAAGCAGTATATAGAGATCGATTTGCTATCCATAGATGCATAGAGATAAAGATTGATAGACGAATAACTAGATAGATAGATAGGTACATATATATAAAGAGATAAATAGATAGATAGATTGATAAGTGGATTGATAAAAAGACAAAGTGTGGATAAATTAGTAATGAGATTAGTAGATAGAAAAACAATGACCAATAGAAATACATCCAGATAACAAATAATCATATAGATAGATAGGTAAATATATAAATATATATATATATATATATAAGTAAATTAATAGATGAATAGATAGATAATTTGACAGATAGTTATATAGATTAGTATTTAGGTTAGTAGATAGAAAAATAATGACAAACAGATAAATAGCCAGAAATCAGATAGTCATATAGATAGATAGGTAGACAGATAGACAAACAGTCATATAAAATAGATAGACTTATAAGTAGACAGATATATATATATATATATATATAGAGAGAGAGAGACCAAAAGATAGATGTATAGATAGTAAGGTAAGTAAATAGATAGGCAAGCAGACATATAAATAGATGGACAGATAAGTAGACAGATAGGTAAATATATGTATATATATATATAGACCAATAGATAGATAGATAGATAGATAGATAGATAGATAGATAGATAGATAGATAGATAGATAGATAGATAGATAGATAGATAGATAGATAGATAGATAGATAGATAGATAGATAGATAGATAGATAGATAGATAGATAGATAGATAGATAGATAGATAGATAGATAGTAAAATAAGTACATAGGCAAAACAAAGACGAATAGATAAACAGGCAAAAAGCAGTAATGAAGTGAAAAAGGTAAATAAATTGTCATATAAGCAGGTAGTGAGATTGTACTTAGTGAAATTGAAGGCAAAGATAGATAAGTAATTGATGGATAATGATGTCACTAGATAGAAAACTAAAGATAAATAGATGAAAAGGCAGAAGAGAGTGACAGATATAGATAGAATAGATAAAGAGATAGCTATATAGATAGCCAAATAGACAGACAGATAGATTCATAGATAGATATATGGAGATAAATATAGATATACAAGCCTCGATGTAAATAGATTGATGAAATAAATAAGCATAAATAGATAATTAAATAAATAAGTGGATAAATAGTAAAGTTAATAGATAGAAACATTGAAGATGAAATTAATAAGCTGGCAGAAAACAGATAATTATATAGATATATGGATAAATATAGACAGGTAGATAGACAGATAGATAGTGAACTTAGTAGATAGAAAAATTGAACACAGATAAATAGGCCGAAAACCGACAGCCATATAGATAAATAAATATCTACATAGCCAAACAGACAGACAGACAGATAGATAGTATATGGATAAATAGATAGCTGAGTAGCTAGATAGATAGATAGGCTTTAACAAAGTAATATTTTTTTTAGCATCTCGATTTTAGAACATCATAAAACCTTCTGAGCTTTTTATTACGAACGTAAATGCGCACACACTTTTTACATATTTATATAGTGTAATCATAATGTAAATGTGATATTTATATATACATCTACTTCTGGAAATAACTTTAACAAATGAAATCATTAACTTCCATTGTTATTATTATTTAAACTTTAAACTGCATTAATAATAATTTATGTAATTTTCTCTACTTTTTTTTATTTTTATATAAAATGATTTCAATAGAAGTTGTTTCTCTTTTAAAATATTTTCTTTTTCCCTTCAGCAGACCTTTATATACAAAAAAGATTAAAGTCTGTATTGCCATTAAACATTTTCTCAAGTCGTTCAAATAACCATAAGCTAAAAACAGTTATTGTAATTCATGACGCTGCAATTTAAGCGTAACTCGCATCAAAGAGGTTCCAAATAGCTGGTTTCAAATGTTTATCCGTAATAAACGTCTTTATGAAATAAAGTAATAATACATAAGTATGAGGCTTTATGGCCATTCTATTTCTTTGTGCATTTTATTGCGCAAGTCTTAAATATGTTTTCCATATTTCAGAGTACTTAAAAGAAAATATAAAAAACGAAGTGGTAAAATACAAATATACATATTTATGTTTTTCTCAGATATTTTTTTTTTTTTATAATACCAATAGTTAATTCGAATATCTGTTTTAATTTTATAATATAACTTATAATTAATAAGAAATTTTAAAATTAATTTCATTTATGATTGTTTATAAAACGTTCGCTATATCATACAGCGATCTCTATAGATTACTAAACAAACTATTTTATGAACAACTATTATATTTATTTATATGTATAAATAAATTCATTTCTTGGTGCTATCTTATTAAGAAAGTAAACATCCTTTTTTCTAAGTCAATACATGTCAAATATTTTACAAAATATTTATGAAATGCAATAGCAACAATTAGATTATATAATGATACTGGGAAAGTCAACTTTGAGAAGGGTGTAAGACAGGGGTGACTTCATATCTCCAAAACTTTTTACAGCAGGGCTGCAAGAAGTATTTTGTGGATTAAAATGGGAAGCTAAAGGAGTGAAAGTAAATGGAGATTATTTAAGTCATTTAGATTTTGCAGATTATGTAGTTGTTTTTGTGCAAATACTGCTTTAGAGCTGCAGGAAATGTTGCAGGAGTTATCAGATGAAAGTAGGATTAAAGATATATGTTAAAAAGACTAAAGTAATGTTCAATGGATTTTCTCAAAATATGAAAATAAAGATTTATTATGATGAGTTAGAAGAAGTTAACAGTTACAAATATCTTTATCAGATTATTAATATAGATGGAAACATAATGGATGAAATTAATCATAGAATTAAACTTGGTTGGAGTGCTTGTGATAGAAATAACTGGATACTAAAAGGAAATATCCCTATGTGTTTGAAAAGGAAGGTTATTAAGAAAGGTGTTTTACCAGTTTTTACTTATGGATCTGAGACATGGACACTTAATAGAAGAGCAATACAGAGACTTTAGACCACTCAAAGAAGTGTGGAGAGATGCATGCTGGGAGTAACAAGAAGAGATCGGAAATGCAATATATGGGTAAGAGAACAAACAGGTGTTACTGACCTCATTGAAAAAAATAAAAGACAAGTGGAATTGGGCTGGACATATTGCTAGAAGATGGACAATTGAAATCTTAAACTGGATTCCAAGATATCATAAAAGATCCAGAAAGAGACCACATGTGAGATGGATGGATGAAATAAGAAGTGTGCAGGGATGATGTGGAGAGGAGAAGCTAAATATCAGAGACAATGGATTGAACTTCAAGAGACCTTCATCCTGCAGTGGATTGATAATATTGATAATGATGAATGCAGATATAATATAAATACTTGTTAGAAATGTATATAGTGCTTTCTTTCATAGAGGCTGATTAATTTAAAATATTCATGATTTTTTTCCAAAGTGTTTCAGATATGTCTCTATAAAAGGAATTGAGATAAAAACAGTTATTCCTTTCCCTCAAAAATTTTATCTTGTGCATTAGATTGAGGGTATTTTATTTATGTAATAAACAAGTTTTAAAATTTTAATCTTGATATATTACTCAATATTAATTGCTGGGAATGTTTATACAAATTATGTGCATTTTGTTACACCATGACAATGTGTTATTATGCACACATATTATTAACATTTTTTTTTTTTTGGATTTTAGGTCATTACTATATAGGATTCTTAATTATTAGGATAGCTGGTAGATATCTTCCTAAACTCCCTCCACACATGCTTGAAAGCAGAAAGGGTACAAATAATGAAGTTATGGAAGAATAAATATGAACTAAGTGATTATACAGAAAGTGGGTTATTGGTTTTTATGCTGCATTTGGGAAAATATAAGAGGGATTTACATATAAAGGCGTTGACAAAGATTATGTTGTGGAAATGGGATGGAGCAGATTATGGGAAAGCTTAGGGTGGAGAATTGAAGGGGAAGGTAAAGTGGCTAACAGATTTCTTTAGGCATAGTTGCTGAGCGATTCCTGACTCCGTTTAAGGAGAAGTCACAATACATCACATCACATCACACACCTTATTTTTGATAAAATTCCTTAAATGATGTTTTGTCTATTTTCTTTTAAAGACTTATTGGCAACATTGTGGAATATAAAACAATTTGTGTGTTGTTTTTTTTTAAAATAATGAAATATTAACTTCCTCAAAAGTTAAAAGTATTTAAAATTTCAAGAAAAAAAAAGGCACATATATGTTTTGCTTTTAACAAAACAGTGATATATATTCATAAATCTTAAGTTCTGATAAGTAAATAATGAATATCATTTTTAATTGAAATTAATAATTCTAAACCATTTTATTTTTTCATTAATAATAAACTATTTTATTTTATTATGCTTTTTAACAAAAACGTCACAGTTTGTTTTATTTTACTTTCAATACAAAAACAACATGCGGTAAGGTTTAGCATTTTTTTTTTTTTTAAAAAACATTTTGACAAAACAATATTAAATTATTTCCACATGTATATTTTAGTAAGAAACATTAACAAATTAATAGGTAACATTTATATATATGCATATAAATGATATTTCAAAATCTATTTATTTATTATAATAATCACTTAAAGATAAACAGGTCAAGCATATTAAATAGTAACAGTAATGGATATTACATCATTTAAATAAATTATATAAGAGTCGATGTCATCAATTTTATGAACCTTTTAGTTTTATTATTTTTCTTTTAAAATATGTTCACTTTACATATATATATTGTTTATTTTGAGAAAAACTTCACTTGCAACAAACATTTCTTTCATTACCAAACCACAATGTAAGTATTTAAAAAGATCTAACCATTATAAACATAAAGCTAAACTAGTCAATAAATAATTAAAATTACCTCAAATCCAAAACTCAGCCAGACTAGCCATGAAAATAAAATTACAAACACAACCAATGGTTTCACTGCTACACGCAGACTTCTCAAATGTAAAAAACTACAAAATAACACCATACTTATATTAAACATTACCCCACAATTCCATTTTCTTCCCATCCACCCTTAATATTAAAAGAACTTTTAAATAAGTTAATTGCTTCAGAATAATAAATTTTCAATAATAAAGATTTTTTAATTCTTTTTATTTCATTTCTCTCAAAGAAGACAACCTTAGCTTCATCAAAATTAATAGTGTGGTCTGTATTTTTTCCATGAACATATAAAGCAGAACTAAGATATTCATTTCCAACCCTAATTTTATGTACTTTATTTCATTTAAGCTCAAAATACTCTGACCCATATACATGGTGTAGTGTATATTATCCCTTGTTTTGTAAGAGAGTTTATATAGGTCAGAGTAGTTTGAGTTTAAATGAAAAAATAAAAGCACATACAAGTAGAGTCAGAAATAAATATCTTAGTTCTGCTTTGTATGTCCATGGATAAGATACAGGCCACACTACTAATTTTGATGAAGCTATGGTTGTCTTCTTTGAGAGAAATGCAAATAAAAAGAAAAATTAAAGAATCTTTATTATTAAAAATTTAATATTCTGAACCAATTTACTTATTTAAAAGTTATTTTAATATTAAGGGTGGATGGAAAGTAAATAGATTTGTGGGGTAATGTTTAATATAAATATGGTGTTGTTTTGTAGTTGTTTACATTTGAGAAGTCTTCTTGTAGCAGTGAAACAATTGTTTGTGTTTTTGATTTTATTTTCTTGGCTAGTCTGTTTGAGTTTTGGATTTAGGGTAATTTTGATTATAAAGATCAGTATTAAAAAACCATATAACATGATTTTCTAAAAATGAAAGATGGTCTCTACTCCTCAAAACAAACAAAAAAAGTAAATCAAGGCTTAACATCAGCCTACGGGCAAGGATCATTGCATTCTAAAAAAAATATTCTTTATTTTAATAGAAGATTTTGAAATGCTTATTTAAATTTAAGTAAAATATATTGTACAATTATCAACAACATTCTATCTGTACAGGTCATCGACTAAATTTTTAGTTCTTGATCGATTATGGATTTATCCACTGCTTTAAACTATAATAATATCTACTAGCTCATTTAAATAACTAATAATAATATACCATAAATCTAGTAAACTTTTTATAAATTAAATAATTTATTAATTAACTAATCAATTTAATTACTAACTAAAAATTTAATTTACCCACTAACTCATTAACAATTGAATTAATTTAAGTACTAGCTCAATCTACTTACAAACAGTTTGGTTAAGTACTAATATTATGAGGCTCATAACTAATAGCATCTAGTAAGCTACACAGTTAGTTTAACATTAATAATATACACACAAAAAGATAAATCCCCAATGGCATAGGAATATCACACCTACCTATTTCCTTATACTATAAGTAATACTCCCATGACTCACTTAAATTAAAGCATTAAACTATTAAATTATCCTTAAATAAAAACTCATAACACAACTATAATCTTAATCTCAGGTTATTATTATTCTGGTAATTAACACATTAATTAATATAGCTACATATAATGAGGGATTTCACGTACACACAGCTATATAAAAAAATAATCAATAAAAATAAAATACTTAAAATTCTTATTTCAAAACTCATTTAACTAATTTACTAATCAGTTAAAACAAATGAAAATTATAAACCATTACAAATAATACTTATTATCACCAATAAACTCAACATGATTCCATCTTATTATGCATTATATTTATAATTGTATTCTCCACATGTCATATTAAAAATATCAAGCATTGTTATAACTATTGAATAAGATAATAAAAAATTTGCATTATACAATTCTTAAAATTTAACACGTAATGTTTTCAATAATCATACTTTATTTTCTTTAGTTTATGTGCAATTGTACCAAAACACATTCAATTCTTATAAAGCATGTGTGTGGTTAGGATGATGCATAATGACTCGGACACAATAAGTAAAGAAACTGTCAAGATGTTACGTTAATAAAACAAACATTAACAATTTATTACAACAAATAAAAAAATTTTAAATTTACAAATATGATATTTACAAAATTAAGTGATTTTAAAAATTCAAAAATTGTTACATTCAAAAAATATTTACATAAAAGTAATAAGTATTTTCCACTTCCAAAAATTTGACATCATGAAGAAGTCATACCTATTACTTGAAACATCATTTACTAAAATATTCTGTCATTTTTTTTAGATTACGCATTTAAATAATTTGACACTGTCATGGAATCAATATATTCTTTTATGATTCTCAAAATACCTTTTTCTAGATCTATAAGAAGTAATACATTGTAGCAAAATAATTACTACAATAAACATATATTTAAATAACAGCAGATTCATAAATATAATGTTCTTTAATAATAAGACATTTATCTAAAGATTTCTATAAAGTGTTCTCCTTCATTATATAAATATTTTATCTGTTGTATTCTGCATTACAATATATATATATATATATTCTAATATTTTCATGGATAAATGATGATTTCATATTATTATTATATATAGGATATTTCGAAACATCAGCTATTTAGCTATTTTACCACATGGAATATCCCAAAAATAATAATAAATGAAATCATATAAATATATATTCTTCAACAATAAGTTCTTTACTCCAATACTCCATCATAATATAATTTTATAAAACTCTATAATGCATATATTCTTATGTTTATTTTAGCTACAAAATAAACATATAGTTCTTTTAACACTTTCCGAGAAATAACACATGCAGTGAAGTACATGACTTCAAGACACTCGAACACCATCAGTTTTTATGTTACCATAATGTTTTTATGCTTATTTTAAAGCTTATAAAGTACTGTAAGATGCTGCCCTCTCTAGAATTATTTTACAAGTAAAAAATTTATTGACATAGGAAGCTACAACAATGGGAGAAGGCAGGCTTTCCTAGATTCTGATTGGTTGGTAGCACCTGTTAATAATTTTCACCACTCTTAACTTTTTTGTTTTGATTTTCAAAATGAAAATGAAGGTTTTAGAATGTTTTTTTTTATTATTTTTCATACATATTATAAATTATTTTGATAAAATATGGTGAAAATAAAATTATTTTAGAAAAATAGTAAGGTTTTACTAAAAAAATTTTTTACTTTTACACAAATGTAAATTGAAAAAAAAAAATCAATGCTAATAACAATTTTGACACCTGTCAACAATTTTCATCATAAAAAGCTCTTTATTTAATTTTCAAACAAAAATGAATGTTTTAAAGTATTTTGTTGTATTTTTTTTACATATTATAATGTATTTTGATAAAATATGCTGAAAATATAATTATTTTAAAAAAATAGTAAGATTTTAGTAAAAAATTCTTTACTTTTACATGAATGTAAATTGAGAAAGAGGTCTTCTGCTATCAAATATTTGTATAATTACAAACAGAAATTTATTTTTGAAAAAACTTTTGCTCAATTTTATAATCTGACAAATTATTAATATACTTTTTACAAATGAAACTAAAACAAATGTATATTAAAAGATGAATACATTTTTACTGCTGACTTTGTAATTGACCAATCAAAAGTTGTAAAACTTTAATTCACTTGGCCAATAAAAAAACTGTTCAGTTTAAAATAATTTTTTCAGTAAAAAAGTTAATGATTCAACAAAAATAAATATATGGTATTTATTTTACTGCATACTCCATGATGTTTATTATATTTAGGTTTTACTTTCATTCATATCTTTTATATAACTTTAACATACACACTATAACTTTTTGATCTCTCAGAATATTTTTGGAATAACAAAGCATTCCACAGTACTTCATTTAACACTATATTGATAATCATTTGTTTAATATTTTGCTCTTCTTGCCTTAAAAAAATCTAAACATTATATAAGAGTCTAGCTATTATTCTTCATACCTTTTAACAATACTAATCATGATAAAGGAAACAGTGATGATAGTGGTGATTAAAAGTGATGGATTACAAACTACAAAAACTAAGAAAAACAATGAAAACATGTTTGCAGAACTTAGGGCCACATTCTTATGTCTACCTTAAATTAAACAAAGCAAAACTCTCAATACAGTAGTGCCACCCTGTGCCAACCAGAGTTATCAATGGATGCTAGAAGGCTTGTGAATAAAATCCCTATCTAGTGCCTACTCATCCAATATCCCCAGACTGGTTTGTGGCCTTCATCAGTGAGGAGCCTTTGACCTCAGTGCACTGCACCTAGATCTTAGGATCTAATGCAACCCTACAAGAAGCCACCTTTTAACTCTACTTAACTACAAAAGTATGAGAATGAAATTGAAAACACAATAACATTTTCAATCTAAGCTCAATAGCTTACATAGTCATATGGGTCTGAACTCAGTTCAGCACCCATATGTTTTGGTGTCTTTGGCTTTTTAACAACCATAGCCACCACTATCCTATTATGCAGGTTTGGTGTTAAACCATTAAACATCACATGATCACCACCTCTTATACTAGCACATAATTATTATTAAACAAGGCAAACTCTCTATACAGTATACAGTAGTGCCATCCTGTGCCAACCAGAGTAATCAATGGATTCCAGAGGGCTTGTGCATAAAATCCCCATCTTTACCTACTCATCCAATATCCCCAGACGAGTTTCTGGCTTGTGGCTTTCATCAGTGATGATAGTGGTGACTATGGTTGTTAATGAGTCAAAGACACCAAAATGTATGGGTGCTAGACTGAGTTCAGACCCAAATGACTATATAAGCTATTGAGCTTAGATTGAAAATATTATTGTTTTCAATTTCATTCTCATAGTTTTGTAGTTAAGTAGAGATAAAAGGTGGCTGCTGGAGGGTTGCATTAGATCCTAAAATCTAGGTGCAGTGCTCTCAGATCCAAGGCTCCTCACTGATGAAGACTACAAGCCAGAAACTAGTCTGGGGATATTGAATGATTAGGCACTAGATAGGGATTTTATGCACAA